>SNQJ01S0029745.1:66145-84866 GCA_010110895.2 Picea sitchensis
CTTACCCTCAAGGACCGGTCACAATCAACCCTAGAAGAAGCGCAATATTTGTCTTACTAGATTGAGAGGAACCTTGAGTTCGAATACTACATCCATAAGGTTAGCCTTTCACACAATGACAACTCTTATGAGTCTAGTGATGAAGACATCATAAAAACTGAACTCAAGATCTCGGAAATCCTTGAAATAAGACCCATACCCCCCAAAAGGAAATGGAGCTCTTCTCATGCCAACATTTAGGATGTTCCTCTTTGGGAACCTTCAGCAAAAGTAGAACATTTTCAAGACCATTTCCCTCACCAGAATGGAGAACTTGAATCTTCCTTGCCACAAACATATGAGCACGACCTTCTTAAATAAGTTCCTCTCTTTGTCCACCAAGTAGATAACTTTAGTTCAAGGTGTAGTGAGATCACACCTTTCTATGTCACTCTCCAGGTCAATAATTCCCTCCTCCATAATTGTGTTTTTCACCCAAGAGCTACAACCAACATAGGAAATCATGCATCAATTAGGCCTAATCCTTTCATAACCAAATGCCAAAGGAGGTTTTGAAAAAGGTGTTATCAAGGACCTACAAGTTTCCTTCAACTCTTTTCCTAGCGCTCCATTTTATATAGATGTGATGGTGGTAGATGCCCTAAACAATTGGGGTATTATTTTCCACAAGGACCTCATAAAGAACTTAGTTGGAAGTTTTCAAGACCATGAGTCCAAAGCAATTTTTCCTCACCCTGAAGGAGGATTCTTCACCCTCCATAGAGAACCCTTTGTAGGTTCTTTAGTTGAAACCCTCGATGAATCAACTGGTCAACTCCTATGTGTTCACAAAGAAATCGATAATTGGTTTGTCCAAGAAGGAATTTTAGGAATCGACACTATCGAGACATCTGAAGGAAATAGGACCCTAGATTTTGATGGATCTCACTCAAGTTCTAGGTCAGGCATTGGAATTGTCTTGACAACTTCTTCCCATGAGGCCTTCTACTATTCTTATATGCTAGAATACCATTGCACAAAAAATGTCGTTGAATATGAAGCCTTGATCCTAGGCCTCAACTTATCAATTGACAAAGGTGTCACCTACTTAAGTGTGAAAGGGGATTTAGACCTCATTGTATCTCAAGTGTTGCTAAATTTTTATACAAATAATGAGAAGTTAAAGAAGTATCGAGACTATGCTCAATACCTTTCAAAATCCTTTAAGATAATTTCAATTGAAGCCATTCCTCGAGAAGAAAACTATGTGGCAGATGCCTTGGCCATTTCCACTTCCACCCTACAACCTTGTGATGCTCCTCTTTGTTACCTATGCAAAATGGAACTCCCATTTACACCTTCTATCCCAAACAATTTGGAACATTGGAAAGTCTTTGAGGATGATGACCAGATCATCAAGTTTATGCAAAACAACAAAGAATTCACCGATTCACAAATAAACTTCGTAGTTGACTCCATGACCTTGGAGGTTATTAACCTTAAAAATAACACCTTTCCCAAAGGATGCATTCCTTTGGAAAATCTCTTTGACAGACATGACATCTTCAAAAGAAAGAAGCCTAGCAAACAAACTGACAAATCCTTAGAATTTAGCATTAGTATGGAAATCGATCCAAGGATGGTCAAAATAGGGGAGGGAACCACTGAAAAGGAAAGGGCCGAAATCTTAAACCTCATAAGAGAATTCAGAGATAATTTTTCTTGGAAGTATGATGATTTAAAAACATATAGGGGAGATGTCATCCAACACACCATACCCCTGGTAGAAGGAGCCAAACCTTTCCGGAAAAATATAAGGCATATCAATCCAAAGTTAGCAAGAAAAATACAAAAGGAGCTTCAAACAATGGTTGATGCTGGCATCATAGCCCCCATCAGATATTCCTCTTGGATGTGGAATTTGGTAGTTGTCCGGAAAAAAAACAGGTGAGATACGTCTCTGTGTGGATTTTCACAACCTTAACCAGATATCCTTGAAATCCAAGTACCCCATCCCAAACATGGAACATATGTTTCAAAGGGTTACAGGGGCAGAGATGATTTCCATGTTGGATGGATTCTACAGATACAAACAAGTCTTGATCAAAAGAGAAGAGTAGCTTAAAACAACATTTACTACACCTTGGGGAACCTTTATGTACTTAAGAATGCCGTTTGGTCTTATGAACGCTGGTTCCACCTTCCAAAGATCAATGGACTTCTCCTTTAGGGATATTATACAAAAAATCATACAAATTTACCAGGATGATCTCATAGTTGTATCAAAGGACAGAAAGGACCATCTTTCACACCTCAGGATTGTCTTCGAGCGATGTAGGAAGTATGGTATATCTCTAAATCCTAAGAAGTCCATTTTTGGAATCAATGAGTGGAAACGTTTGGGTCACATGGCTTCAAAAGGGGGAGTCTCCATGGACCCTAAAAGGGTCCAATCATTAAAATATGTTTGTCCCCCGATCAACAAAAAGTCTTTACAATCCTTTTTTGGAAAGATCAACTTCATTCAAAGATTTGTCCCAAATATTGCCGAAAGGATAAAACCCATGAGTGCTTTGATTAAAAAGGACATTTCCTTTAGGTGGGATGATAAATCCATCAAATATTTTGAATATATAAAGGATTCCATCTCCCAAGCCCTAATCCTGATCAGTCATGATTATTCACGATATTTCATAATATTCTCGTTTGCCTCCCAAGATACCATATCAGGCGTTTTGTTGCAAAAGGACACTGATGATTATGAACACCCTGTAGATTCTATGAGTAATGTCCTTAGAGACTCAGAGTTGAATTATGCCATCACTGAGAAGCAAGTGTATGCCTTGGTGAAGTCCCTCAAGAAATTTAGAAACTACATTGGCTACAACAAAATCAAGGCTTATGTCCCCTACCCGACAGTAAAAGATGTTTTATCACAAAACGATTGTATGGGTACTATGGGGAAGTGGGTCTCTAAAATCCAAGAGTATGACTTAGAGATACAACCCAAAAAGATAATAAAGGGACAATGTCTAGCCCAGATGCTAGCGAAAAGCAACCAAGAGGCCATACGAATGGGAGAGACTGAACAGATAAATGTAGTGGTCAATGAATTAGAACATGATGAGTGGTATTCTGATATCATCTATTAACTTAAGAATTTATCATGCCTCGATCACCTAGTGGACTAAAAAAGAAGGGAATTGAGACTTAAGGCTATGAAATATTGTTTGACCAAAGATGGCCTTGGTTGGAAAAATCCTGATGGGGTGCTCCTTAGATGTGTCAACCAAGAAGAAGTAGGGAAATTATTAAAGGAATTACACTTCAGATTTTGTGGTGGACTTTTCAGAGCTCGTACTACTACCCACAAGATCTCGAGAGATGGATTTTATTAGCCAACACTCTTTTCCGATACTCAACGATATGTCCAATCTTGCCAGCCCTGCAAGTACTTCTCTGGTAAACCAACACTCCCAGAACAACCTTTAAAACCCATGGTAGTGGAAGCACCTTTTCAACAATGGGGTTTAGATTTTATTGGGGACTTTAAGGATAATTCAAGAAATGGCTACAGGTGGATCCTAACAGCCACGGACTATTTTACTAGATGGGTGGAATCCATCCCCACAAATAAGGCCACCGAGGGGGTAGTCATGAATTTCTTGGAAGAACGGATCATAACTAGGTTCAGTGTCCCTTCCAAAATTACTACAGACAATGCCAAGGCTTTTAGCTCACATGCACTAGTGGAATTTTGTTTCAAGTATGGCATTGTCATATCCCATTCCTCCAACTACTATCACTAAAGGAGATCACAAAGAAAAAGAAAAAACACTTTTGATCACAAAGAAAAGGAAAAAAACTTCACTAAAGGAGATCTTGTACTATTGTGGGATAAGAGAAAGGAGAAACCTGGTATGCACAAAAAATTTGGATAGTTTATGGAAAGGTCCCTACAAAATCATCAGTCATGGAGGTACAAACTCTTTCAACCTAGGCACCATGGAGGGATAAATCTTGAGGATGTCAGTAAACGCTTTACACATCAAGTGTTACTATCCACCAGCAGCATGACAGGTAAGTGCAGGTAAGTANTAACTAGGAGATAATGTCTCGAAGCCCACAGGTCCTAGACATGGAATACCGAGAGCCAAATCAACTTTAGCATGGCCCTGGAGGGCCCATATTTTCTCCCTTTCAGTGCCTCTACCTTGCCAGCAGCAACATCCATCATCATCATCTTGGTCTTGTGTTAGAGATGCTTCTTGCTCCATGAGGTAATGATTCCAGGTATCATGGTATGTGTCACTCTGATCATCAAAACCTTTGAATATGTGCATTTAATTCCTTGTGTTTCTAACAAATGCTTGGATCTTATATTTTCTCACTTGACCATGTCTGGGGGGAATGATAGGATACACTATTAAGCCTATGTCTGTAGGTTTTGGTTTTCCACTGGGGGATTTCTGAAAAGCCATTGTCCTCTCCCATCATAGAACCACCTTTTCATCTTGCTTCCCACTCATCTATCCCATTACACTTGTCTGGGAAATGGGTTGACCTATCATTTCAGGCTACACCTTGCCTCGTGGGAAGAAGGGAATGAAGTCCTAGAAGGTAAAAGAAAGATGGAAAACGATAAAATCCTAAAAATAAAACCTTGAGATGCTTCGCCCAGGGATCCCCAAGAAAGGAGTAAAAGGCTTCTCAACAAGAAACAAGAGGGACCCAAATAAAATAATGAAACAAGACCTAGTAAGAGGATAGGGGGTCTCATCATGAGCCAGCCTATTAGGTGCATGGGTATCTAGCAGTATGAAACTACTAGTAGTTGGTTACCACGCCAAGGTAGTGACTCTTGGTTGCATGGCCAAGAGAAAGTGGATCTAATCATGAGACAGCCTTCTCATTTTTGTCAAATTACTTGTGGGTAACGCTGTCACAATTGGTCTCCATGCCAAGGAAGTGTCCCCTAATTATCTTCTTGAAGAAAAAAAAATAAGAATAAAGAATAAAAGGCATGAATTGGTCTTGGAAAAAATTTACATTCCTTCTACAAAGGCACCCACAGGTAAAAATTTGCATTCCCCTGCTTCATTGCACCCATTGTCAAGACATCCATTATCCACATCACCCACTTACATGGCTTAGATAAATTATTTTCTGGGAAATTTCTTTTTCCAGTGGACACTAGCCCAATAGGATGCCCTGTCACTTTCCCCAAACTTGTATTGTGGGCTTGTATAATGTCTTTGAGATTTTAACTGAGATAGTAGAGTTTTTATGCACATGTTTAATACTATTGATGATGGGATGTGATTGACATTTCTATGATCCCTATGACTTATGAGCCCCTAGAGGGCATAACTGTTAATGTGCAGAATCATGCCCGATGGACAGGTACCATGTTGGACAACTACACACAGGGAGATGATCAGTGCAGNAGCCCAATAGGATGCCCTGTCACTTTCCCCAAACTTGTATTGTGGGCTTGTATAATGTCTTTGAGATTTTAACTGAGATAGTAGAGTTTTTATGCACATGTTTAATAATATTGATGATGGGATGTGATTGACATTTCTATGATCCCTATGACTTATGAGCCCCTAGAGGGCATAACTGTTAATGTGCAGAATCATGCCCGATGGACAGGTACCATGTTGGACAACTACACACAGGGAGATGATCAGTGCAGACCTCCATGGGGCTGAAGATCCCACCCAGTGGATGTTTAGACCCTAGTAGGGGGAAAAGACAAAACATAGGGGTTTGCAGAGGAGAGAAGGATGATGTATTGAAGAGGCACCCCAACAAAGCTTCACCTAGGGGGGTTGTGCCATTTTCAATGGAACGTTGGCCTTGGAAGGCCTAGGACATCACCCATGGGATCCATGACATCATCCTTGCTTCATGAATGCTTTGGCATATGAGCAGGGAAGTTTGGCATGTGTGGCATCTTGGAGAAGCCCAAGGAGGGCTAACGTATTGCTCCTAGAGGCTACATTTTTCCTAGAAGGGGATAACGTCATGCTAGAGAGGGGATGACATCACTTTTTTTCTTTATTAGGGTTTTATTTTAAGCATTTAATATAAAATAGTATGATTTTAGTATTTTGGCCTTGTCGGCCTTTTTCATGACCTAAAAAGTAAAATTAGGTCATGGTACTGTATAAATTGAGGGGATTTGCCTTCATTTTTTCATCATTTTTCACTCACTCATTAGTGACGTCTGAAATTTCCACCAATCTTGGAGTTCTTGGCTAAAATTGGGAGGCACAATTGTTTAAGGAATAGATTTTTGGACTTATATTGGCATTTTTGACATTTCTCTTGGTGGAAGGTGTTACAACTAGGGTTTTCTGTGTGATTTCTTGGTTAGATGTAAGATAATTTATGCAAAAATTCTTAATTGAATGGTTGTAGTGTTATTTTCTTGCATCTATTTTTATAATTTTATGAATGAACCCTAGGTGACAAGCAAACATTCTAGGTCCTTGTCTCATGTCGACATCAAGGTTTTGAGCCATTTGTTGAAGAGGATAGAGCCTTGCCTTAGCAACACTCCATCCCTCTTCTTCTTGCTAGCCATTTTCTTATTTACTGAGATAATAAGGAGAAAACGCATCAAGGCCTAGTTCCCCTACACCTTGGTGACCCGATTTTCCCTAGGGTTTGCCTGGTAAAGCCCTGCCAGAGAAACACGTTACCTGCAAAACCTCTTGTCTTAGTTTAATGCAATCTTTTGAGCTAGTCATTTTTCCATTTAAGCTAAGGAAGGAAGAGAGAGCACTGAGGCCTAGTTCCTCTACACCAAAGTGAGCCTCTCTCCCCTAGGGTGTCATCCTTGAGGCCTTTCCATAGCAACACCTTAAGGTATAACCCTCTTGTCATTAGTCTTACTACTTTCACTTGATCCTTCAACTCTTCTGTCCTCTTCTTTTGAATCCATTTACCCTAACAAGGCATTGATCTAATGCCTCCTTTGTCTTCAGTAACTTGATCATAACTTCAATCAAACACTTTAAGAAATTACTAATATTTCTAACCCCAGCCTAATACTAACCCTACTAACTCATTGATTCTATCATCCTTTGCTATAAACATCATTGTGCAGTTATCATTTTACTTTCAAGCAATCGAATGGTTGTTTAAAGACATTATCTAATCAAGTGTTAATTTCTCATATTGAATGCCAAGTTTCTTAGGAATTTACTGAAGAAGTGATATTGAAATCATTGTTACTATACAAACATTGACTTTGTCAATATTTATTGCTCAATTGCTTATGTTCTAGAAAGTCATTTATTATATGAAGTACTAAACAACAAGAAAGCTTGCATATGCATCATTCTATTGTTGTCTTTTTCTCGGGTAGGTGATCTTATTGGTTTTTACTTTTGGTTGCATTTATTGGCTATAAGCTAGGACTTTCTGATCAGGTGGTAGCTTGTGAGGGGGATCATTATCACTCATCCTTGCTAAAACCTCTTTCCTTCTCAAAACCTCAAGTTAATGGGGACGTCTCCCCTGGGATTTACCTCCCTAAATAGAAAGAACCCTCCCATCGAGGTGACAATGGGTGGGATTGGTTCAGTTATGCCAGTTTGATCTCTTTTCATCTATCGTTTATCCTAACTACAAACTGTGCGATAACATTTTGGCGCCGCTGCTAGGGAACACTGAGTCAAACCTTACTCAATATGACACTTTTCGGTAAGAGTTGCTTCTAGAGTATTCATCTTACAAGCTTACCTAGTGACTCTGCTTAGTTTTTTTTCCCTTTCTTCTTTGATAGTTTCAAGCAAATCATCTGGCGATGACGACCCATAGAGGGCATCAGTATTTACCTCCTTCTACTGTGGTGAATGTCATTCATGCGAATCTTGTTCCTACCTTGATTTATCGCAAATGGTCTTGCCAAGAAACCTTTGGTTTTTTTAACTTAACTAATATCCAAGGTGGATTAAATGACCTACCCAAAGGTGTCAGGTCTTAGTTACCAAGCTTCTCAAGAAAAGGGGTATCCTCCGGTAACTCACATTGGACCCAGTTTTGTGAAATTTTTTATTTTCATCAAAACGGTCAAGAGAACCCTGATGTCTTTATGAGGCCTTTTGCAAGATCTCTCATTGAGGAAGCTAAGACTTGGATTGATTCCTACCCAAAAGGAGACATAAAAACTCCTGAAGAACTAGAAAGGGCCTTTAAAATAAGGTGGTGCAATCAAGAACACACACAATCCTAATACTCTCAATACATTGATATTTTCAAGGGTTCCAGCGAGGGCATTAGGGATTTTAATGACAGATTCAATCTACTCCTTAAAAATCTCTGAAGTAACCTAAACTCAAAGGAGTTTATCCTCCAACACTACTTAAACTCTTTGGAAGGAACTTTACAGTTTACCCTCAAGGATCGGTCATCCTCAACTCTAGAAGAAGCGCAATATTTCACTTACCAGATTGAGAGGAACCTTGAGTTTGAAGACTACATCCATCAGGCTATTCTTTCACACAATGAAAACTCTTACAAGTCTAGTGATGAAGACATCATAAAAACTGAACTCGAGCTCCCAGAAATCCTTGAAATAAGACCCATACACCCCAAAAGGAAATGAATCTCTTCTCATGCCAACATTCAGGATGTTCCACTTTGGTAACCTCTCGCAAAAGTAGAACCTTTTCAAGACCCTTTCCCTCACCAGAATGGTGAACTTGAAGCTTCCTTTCCACAAACTTATGAGCACGACCTTCTTAAAGAAGTTCCTCTCTTTGTCCACCAGGTAGATAAATTTAGATCATTGTCTACCAGGTAGATAACTTTAGATCAAGGTGCAGTGAGGTCACACCTTTCTAAGTCACTCTCTAGGTCAACAATTCCCTCCTCCATAATTGTGTTTTTCACCCAAGCACTACAACCAACATTATGACAGAGGAAATCATGCATCAATTAAGCCTAATCCTTTCACAACCAAATGCCAAAGGAGGTTTTGCAAAAGGTGTTATCAAGGACCTAGAAGTTGCCTTTGACTCTTTTTCTAGTGCTCCCTTTTATATAGATGTGATGGTGGTATATGCCGTAAAAAAATGGGGTATCATTTTCCACAAGGACCTCGTAAATCACTTAGTTGGAAGTTTTGAAGACCAAGAGTCCAAAGCAATTTTTCTTCACCCTAAAGGAGGATTCTTCACCCTCCACAGAGAACCCCTTGTAGGGTCCTTAGTTGAAACCCTCGATGAATCAATCGATCAACTCCTATGTGTTAACAATGACATCTATAATTTGTTTGTCCAAGGAGGAAGTTTAGGAATCGACACTATAGAGACACCTGAAGGAATTTGGACCCTAGTGTTTTATGAAGCCTTGATCCTAGGCCTCAACTTAGCAATTGACAAAGGTGTCAACTACTTAAGGGTGAAAGGGGATTCATACCTCATAGTATCTCAAGTGTTGATAAAATTTTCTACAAAGAATGAGAAGTTAAAGAAGTATTGAGACTATGCTCAATCCCTTTCAAAATACTTTAATATAATTTCAATTGAAGCCATTCCTCGAGAAGAAAACTATGTGGTAGATTCCTTGGTCATTTCTTCTTCCACCCTACAACCTTGTGATGGTCCCCTTCATGACCTATGCAAAATGGAAGTCCTATTTAGACCTTCTATCCCTGACAATTTTGAACATTGGCAAGTTTTTGAGGACAATGAACAGATCATCAGGTTTATGGAGAACAAAAAAGAATTCATCAATTCACAAATAAACTTCCTAGATGACTACATGAACTTGGAGGTTATTAACCTTCAAAATAACACCTTACCCAAAGGATGCATCCCTTTAGAAAATATCTTTGATAGACATGATGTCTTCAAAATAAATAAGCCTAGCAAACAAACTAATGAAGAATTAGAATTTAACATCGGTACGGAAATCGATCCAAGGATGATCAAAATAGGGAAGAAAACCACTGAAAATGAAAGGGCCAAAATCTTAGACCTCATAAGAGAATTTAGAGATAGTTTCGCTTGGAATTACGACGATTTAAAATCACATAGGGGAGATGTAATCCAACACGCCATACCCCTGGTACAAAGAGCCAAACCTTTCCATAAAAAGCTAAGGCATATCAATCCAAAGCTAGAAATCCAAATACAAAAGGAGTTTCAAAAGATGGTTGATGCTGGTATCATAGCCCCCATCAAATATTCCTCTTGGATGTCGAATTTTGTACTTGTCCGAAAGAAAACCGGTGAGATATGTCTCTGTGTGGTTTTCGCAACCTTAACCAGTTATCCTTGAAAGACAACTATCCCCTCCCAAACATGGAACATCTGTTACAAAGGGTTATAGGGGCAGGTATGATGTCCATGTTGGATGGATTCTTTGAATACAACCAAGTCTTTCTCAAAAGATAAGACCAGCTTAAAACAACATTTACTACACCTTGGGGAACCTTTATGTACTTAAGAATGTCGTTTGATCTTATGAACACTAGTGCCACCTTMTAGAGAGMAATGGAATTCAAATTTAGGGATATTATACAGAAAATGATAGAGATTTACTACAATGATCTCATAGTGGTATCAAAGGACAGAATAGACCATCTTTCACACCTCAATATTGTCTTCGAGCGATGTAGGAAGCATGATATATCTCTAAATCCTAAGAAGTTCGTTTTTGGAATCAATGAGGGGAAACTTTTGGGTCACGTGGATTCAAAAGGGGGAGTCTCCGTAGACCCTGAAAGGGTCCAATGAATAAAATATGTCTATCCCCCAATCAACAAAAAATCTTTACAATCCTCTTTCGAAAAGATCAACTTCATTCAAAGATTTGTCCCAATTTTTTCCGAAAGGATAAAACCCATGAGTGCTTTGCTAAAAAAGGAAGTTGCCTTCAGGTGGGATGATAAAGCCATCAAATATTTTCAATATATAAAGGATTCAATCTCCCAAGCCCCAGTCCTGATCAACCCTGATTATTCATGAGATTTCATAATATTCGCGTTTGCCTCCCAAGACACCATAGCAAGCATTTTTTTGAAAAATAAAGTTGATGATTATGAACACCCCATAGCTTTTATGAGTAAGGTCCTTAGAAACTTAGAGTTGAATTATTCCATCACTGAGAAGCAATCATATACCTTGGTGAAGTCCCTCAAGCACTTTAGAAACTACATTGGCTACAACAAAATCAAGGCTTATATCCCCTACCCTATAGTAAAAGATGTTTTATCACAACAAGATTGTATGGGTACTAGGGGGAAGTGGGTCTCTAAAATCCAAGAGTATGACTTAGAGATATAACCCACTAAGACAATAAAGAGACAAGGTCTATCCCAGATGCAAGCCGAAAGCAACCAAGAGGCCATACTAATGGGAGAGAGTGAACAGATAAATGTAGTGGTCAGTGAATTAGAACATGATGACTGGTATTCCGATATCATCTATACCTTAAGAATTTATCATAAGAGTGGACTAAAAAAGAATTTCTTTGATACTTAAGGCTACAAAATATTGTTTGACCGAAGATGGCATTGGTTGGAAAAATCCTGATGGGGTGCTCCTTAGATGTGTCAACCAAGAAGAAGAAGGGAAATTATTGAAGGAATTACACTCCAGATTTTGTGGTGGATGTTTCACAGCTCGTACTAATTCCCACAAGATCCTAAGGGATGGATATTATTAGCCAACACTATTTTCCTATACTCACTGATATGTCTGATCTTTCCATCCCTTCTAGTACTTCTTTCGTAAACCAAAACTCCTAGCACAACCTTTAAAACCCATGGTAGTGGAAGCACCTTTTCAGCAATGGGGTTTAGATTTTATTGGTAAGTTTAAGGATAATTCAAGGAATGGGGTTTAGATTTTATTGGTAAGTTCTTCCTAATAGCCACATACTATTTTACTAGATGGGTGGAATCCATCCTCACAAAGAAGACCACCGAGGAGGCAATCATGAATTGCTTGGAAGAACATATCATAACTAGGTTCGGCGTCCCTTCCAAAATTACTACATACAATGTAAAGGCTTTTAGCTCACATGCACTAGTGGAATTTTGTTTCAAGTATGGCATTGTCCTATTCCATTCCTCCAACTACTATCCGCAGGGGAGTGGATTAGCAGAGTCTAGCAATAAAAACCTTATGAGTATTATCAAAAAGGTCGTTGGGGAAAATAAGAATTCTTGGGATAGAAAAATCAAGTACGCCTTATGGGAAGATCGAATAACAACAAAAACCTCGACAAGAAAGACTCCTTTTGAGCTAGTATATGGACTGGAGGAAAAACTTCCTATAAACCTCCAAATTCCCATCCTCCACTTTGCTCAACAATATGTTACAGATAAGGAAACAATCCAAGGATGAATTAACCAACTGATAGAATTAGATGAATCTATAAGAGATGCCCTTGGTCGGATGAGAACAAAACATGAGAAGATAAAGAACACTTTTGATCACAAATAAAAGGAAAGAAACTTCACTAAAGGGTATCTTGTACTACTATGGGATAAGATAAAGGAGAAACTTGGTATGCACAAAAAGTTGGAGAGTTTATGGATAGGTCCCTACAAAATCATCAGTCATGCAGGTACAAAATCTTTCAACCTAAGCACCATGGAGGGAGAAACCCTGAGGCTTCTAGTAAACACTTTACACATCAAGCGTTATTATCCACCAGTAGCATGAGAGGTAAGTGCAAGTAAGTAGGTAGGCATTTTGCATTCATGTACTATACCATTTGAATTGCATATTAGAATAGTTTGCTTTCCATTCACACTTATGATTTTTTTATTTTCAGTCTTATATATATAGATATATATATGCTAGGGTGGTATCACCACCCCAATCGGTTACTAATAGTTTCTATTGAGGTCAACTAGGTAAATAGGTTATCCTAGAGATGTTGAGTTTATCATGCGCTCTTCGGTGAGAACATGTCCCTGAGTTGGAGCCAGATGTTATCCCCCACTTTTAAGGATAACTAGGAGATCATGTCTCGACACCCATAGTTCCTAGACATGGAGTACCGAGAGCCAGATCGACTTTAGGATGGCCCCGAAGGGCCATATTTTCTCCCTTTTAGTGCCTCTACCTTTCCAGTAGCAACAACATCCATCACCATCAACTTGGTCTTGTGTCAGAGATGGTTCTTTCTCCATGAGGTAATGAGTCTAGCTATCATGGTATGTGTCACTATGATCATCAAAACCTTTGAATATGTGCATTTAATTCCTTTTGTTTCTAACAAATGCTTGGATCTTATACTTTCTCACTTGACCATGTCTGGGGGGAATGACATGATGCCCTAGTAAGTCTGTGTATGTAGGTTTTGGTTTGCCACTGGGGGGATTTCTAAAAATCCATAGTCTGCTCCCATCATAGCACCACCTTTTCATCTTTCTTCCCACTCATCTATCCAATTACACTTATCCGGGCACTAGGTTGACCTATCATTTGAGAATTTCACCTTGCCTCGTGGGAAGAAGGGGATAAAGGCCCAGAAGGTAAAAGCAAGATGGATAAATATAAAATCCTAAAAATAAAACCTCAAGATTCTTCGCCCAGGGATCCCCAAGAAAGCAGTAAATGACTTCTCAACAAGAAACAAGAGGGAACCGAATAAAATAATGAAACAAGACCTAGTTAGAGAATAGGGGGTATCATCACGAGCCAACCTATTAGGTCCATCATTATATAGCAGGATGACACTACCAGCAGCTGGTTACCATGGTAGGGTAGTGACTCTTAGTTGCATGGCCAAGAGAAAGGGGGTCTCATCACCAGCCATCCTTCTCATTTCTATGAATTTACTTGTGGGTAACGCTACCACCACTAGTATCCATGCCAGGGAAGTGTCCTGTGATTATATTCTTGAAAGAAAAGAAATAAGAATAAATAATAAAATGCATGAATTGGGCTTGGAAAAAATTTCATCCAGGACAGGTGCAATTCGCCTTCTACAAAGGCACCCATAGGTAAAAATTTTCATTCCCCTGCTTCATTGCACCCATTATCAGGACATCCCTTATCCACATCACCCACTTACATGGCTTAGATGAAGTCTTTTCTGGGAACTTTCGTTTTCCAGTGGACACTATCCCAATAGGATGCCCTATCACTTTCCCCAAACTTTTATTGCAGGCTTGTATAATTTCTTTGAGCTTTTAACTAAGATAGTAGGGGTTTTATGCACATGTTTAATAATATTGATGATGATATGTGATTGACATTTGTATGATCCCTGTGACTTATGAGCCCCTGGAGGATGTAGATGTTAATGTGCAGGATCATGCCTGATGGATGGGTACCATGTTGGATAGGTACACATGGGGAGATGATCTGTTCAGACCTCCATGGGGATAAAGATCCCACCTCGTGGATGTTGAGACCCCAATAGGGGTCAAAGACAGGAAAGAGGTATTTTCACAAGAGAGAAGGAGGACGTATTGCAGAGGGACCTCGACAGAGCTTGACCTAGAGGGGTTGTGCCCTTTTCAGTGGAACATTGGACTTGGAAGGCCTAGGACATCACCCATGAGATCCATGATGTCATCCTTGCTTCATGAACTCTTTGGAAAATGGGCAGGATAGTTTGGCACCTGTGGCAATTTGGAGAAGCCCAAGGAGGGCTAACGTCTTTCTCCTAGAGGATGTATTTTCCCTAGAAGGGGCTAATGTCACCCTATAGAAGGGATAACATCTAACACATATTTCATTAAATTTGGAAATATTCTATTACATGGACTTCATCAACACTGAGTTTTTTTATAAATCCTTAATATATTCCATGGAGGAAGTCACTCTATTGAGATTCCTAGTGTTGACTGAAGTAAGTGAGTGGTCTATGAGAACCAATATCAGGTGTAGGCAGTGGAAGCAAGGGTCTTCGAAGATAAGTATGCAAGAAATGGATATCAATATTTCCCATTGCAAATTCTACAAAACCATTGATTTGATGTAATAGTGCCAACCAACAATAGAAAAATCAACCATGGTTGAACATTACTTTCACCAAAAGGAGGAGAAAATGATAAGAATTTTAAATGCATAAGAGATAGATGTTTAAACATGTTTTTCAAGGTTTTTAGTTCAACTTTGTATATGTCCCCATTTTCTTTGATTATTAATGATTAATGTTAATTAATGTAACTACAAATAAATTATCAAAGTTGAGATACTAATTTCCAAGTTTAATCATGCATTAAAATTCATTCATTTGCGACTCATTTCCCATGAGTTTGAATAACTCACTTATGACTCATTATTAATTAATTTTAATTATTTTTGTAAGAAATATAAGGAATTTTGTTTCAAAAATACATATCACATTTATATATGTATTAATGCATATAATTAAATAAAATTCAATAAATAGTTTTGTGTCTTGTTGGCTTATTATATGAAATKATTTCAATTAATAATAATTGATTWAAGAATACAAATTTACAAAATGTTATGGATGGGRAAATMAARTGYCATAGGGTRAAAAMGTTCAAAGACGTCTATKTATGACCCATCTCCAATGAGAAATAGTAAACTTAACACTCATTATCAATTAATTCTATGTTTTTTTAAGTACATTTTCATTAAATTTGGAAAATTTATATTACAAGACTTCATCAACATTGATGTTTTTATAAATGTTCCATGGAGGAAGTCAACCTATTGAGATGCCTAGTGTGGAATGAAGTGAGTGGCCTCTAAGAACCAACCCCATGAGTAGGCAGTAGAAGCAAGGGTCTTTGAAGAGTAGTACACAAAAAATGGATATTGATCTCTCCTCGTTGTCAATTCTACAAAACATGTAATAGTGCCAACCAACCATAGAAAAAAAAATCATGGCTAAGCATTACTTCACGAAGAGGAGGAGAAAATGATAAGAATTTTAAATGCATTAGAGATAGATGTTGAAATGCGTTTTTCAAAAAATTTAGTTGAACTTTGTATATGTCCCCATTTTCTTTGATTATTAATGACTAATGTAACTACAAATAAATGATCAAAATTAAGATATTAATTTTCAAGTTTAATCATGTATTCAAAGTCATTCATTTGTGACTCATCTCCCATGAATCTGAATAGCTCCCTTATGACTCATTATTAATTAATTATAGCTATTTTTGTAAGAAATGTAAGGAGTTTTATTTCAAAAATACATATCACATTTATACATGTATTAATCCATATAATTAAATAAAATTCAATAAATAGTTTTGTGTATTCTTGAATAATATGCAGTTATTTCAATTACTAATAATTTATATAAGAATACAAAATTACAAAATGTTATGGATGGGGAAATCAAATGTCATAGGGTGCAAAAGTTCAAAGACATCTATTTATGACCCATCTCCAATGAAAAATAGTCCACTCAACACTCATTATCAATTAATTCTATGTTTTTTTAAGAAATACATTTGTATTAAAATGAAGTTTTATTTCAAAAATTACATCACATTTGTACTCATATTAATGCATAATATAGGTAGTGTCCTTAAATTGGCTTATATGAGATGATTGCAATTCTAAATAATTGGTTTAAGAATACATATTTATAAAAAGTTATGGATTGAAAAATCAAATGCCTTATAATTTAAAAAGTTATAAGTTATTCATTTATGACCCATTACCATAAATAGTCCACTTAGAATTTATTATTAGGGAATTCTAAGTTTTTTTTGGAAGAAATGCATCGTTGTTTATATGGAATTTTATTTCAAAAATTATATATCACATTTATGCACTCATATTAATGCATATAAGTAAATAAAAGTCAACAAATAAATATGTGCGTTGTTGGTTTATATGGGAGGATTTCAATTGATTTAAAAATAGAAATTTACACAAAATTATGGATAGGAAAATCAAATGCTTTACGGTTTGCATTCATCTATGACACATCTCCAATGAGCTTTAATAGTCCACTTAGCATTGATTATCAATTAATTCTATGATTTTTTTAAAGAAATACAACTCTATTTACATAGGATTTTATTTCAAAAATTACATATCACATATATTAATTCATATTAATGTATATAGGCAAATAAGAGTCAATAAATGACTTTGTATGCCAAATTAGAATACCAAAATTTAAAAGTCTACGCAATTATTTTTTGTCTCTCCACAACAATGTATAAAAACAAATGTCCTTCCACTGAGATAAATTAACATAAAGATCATTTTCTTAAAATAAATTATCATATATTATGTTAATTTATGTTAGGGCACAGAGGAATCGAACCACCAACCCCCTGCTTGTAAGGCAGGTGCTCTTCCATTGAGCTAGCACCCTTTAAAACATTAGAGAAGATGAATTTCATTGATTTCCTTAGGGTTAAGAAAATAGTCTCCAATCATAGTAACTTAATAATGTCTTTGAAAATGATAATAAAAAGAAGTTTAATAAAACTCTATATTTCTTATATATTCAATATATGATGCAATGATCTCAACATGAAAAGTTTAATCTAACCATGCATTAAACCATGTTTATAGGAAAACAAAAAATTCTACTAGCCAAAGACAAAGGAAATAAGAAAGGAGCTCCCCGGGTTTTAACAAAATTATGAAATAAATTCACTTTAAATAAATAAAAATATCCTAACAATAAAAGGTAATGCAATGGTACCTTATCAAAGGACACTTATGGTTTTAGGCAATCCCTTTAGAGCATAATAGTTGTAAGGACATCACAAGAAACTAATATTGCAGTTCAAAACAAAAGTATGCATAAATTGGAGTGTCTCAAAATTGCATTCAAATTTGCATTTCACCTAGTCAATAAAGTGAAGCTACATGGAAAACAATGGATTGTCATCCTTAAAATTTTGCAAAATGTACATGCGATCAATCTGGTAAATCTTACCAAATATATCAACTATAAAATCATGTTGTGACATTAGATTCTACAAACTCAAAAGCTTCTATAGCAAGTCCAGACTAACAACCATCCACTTCAATCTACAGAAATGATACTCCAAAATTGCCACTTACAAACTTTATTTGATCGTTTAGGCATAGAAAAATAACAATAGACAATGAACATCACAGTTCTTTCCAGTTACAACCTTAGACGTTACTCTCTAAAACCTATTATGAATTTTGTGTTTGATGAATTAAAAATGCTACAAGATGCCACATCTTGGATTTCTTCCTAGTCTTTGTGCAGAGGAACCAATAGACAACATTTCTCTTCTCAATTCTTTTAAAGAATATATATATAGTTTCTAATGATAAGTAAACAAAACAACATCTTTGATTTCCATGTCGACAAAAACATAATCATTCTATAGTCTACCACCTAAGAGATATTCAGTTTGTCAACCTGCAACTAGGAATTCTATTTTGTGTGTTCAAATTTCTCTATTTGTTTTTTCCATGATTCCCTCCCAAATTTCCTTCTAGTGTAAATTCAATAAAAGTTAGAAAACTAAACTATTACCTAAACCAAAATGGGGAATTTTATAACAAAAAGAGTAAAATGTATTAAAATGAATTTTAAATGAGCCCATCCCACCCCACCACAACTCCAAATAAATAATTCCAATCTCGAGTTACAATCTAATCAAGTTGCATATGTTTAATACATGCACCCAAAACTGAATGGTCAACATTTTTTATTTTCCCCTTGTGTGGTGTTTCTCCAGAACAACCTACATGTCCTCCATTTTTACCATCTAGTGTAGTTTATTTACCATTGTTTGAACCCAAGACAAATCTAGTTCTTCATAATT
>SNQJ01S0029745.1:84876-106700 GCA_010110895.2 Picea sitchensis
CATTCTTATGCTTGTGTTAGAAGAAAAGTTAACAACCACAACCACTAGATTTTATTCTAACAAAAGAACAAGCACAATGTTGATAACAATATCAGGGCACTAACCTTTGTTTAGGTGAAATCACCTCCTTGATTTGTCTAGTGACCAATAAGCATGGCTCATCACATAGGGGAATCAGAAATATGGTGAGGGTGTAGCATGTTCATATTGCTACATGAGTTTGTGCTAAAAGCGCATGTGAGGAAAAAGGAAAACCTTGAACTATGATTGCATACTTGTGCTTTTTCTTGAAGGGAAACTAGTGACCATTGGCTTTCCATCTATGAAAACAAATATAGAGCCCACAACAACATCATATTTGAATACATTTCTTGTTTCATAATCTTGGATCTTCTTAGTTTGTTTCAAAGATAATAAATGGGCACACATAAATCTATAACACTAATCATGGTGATTGTTAGAAAAAAAGCACCCTTAGAGCATTGATTGCATCAAATTTTAGTGAGAGAGCCTCAGGCCCAGTTGAATCCATCTTAGCTACATTGTGCATATACACTTTGAAATAACACCCCACAAATCATAAAATCTGAAATTGAATAAAAATACCACTATTATTGCTATCTCGAAGCCTTGTGGTTGTGCAAAAATGAAAGCTAGCAACTGTTTTCTTTCCTTCTAGTAAAAACACAAGTGTAGAGCCATCAACAACATCAGATTTAAATACACTTGTTATTGCATTATTGTGGATCTTCTTAGCATGTTACAGAGCCAATAAAAGGGCACATGCAAAGGTAGCACACTAACCATGGTGTTTTTTAGGACTAAGGCACCCCCGGAGCATTGATTTCATCCTTGTGCTTATGCTAGAAAAAAGGTAGCAACCACTAAATTTCCATCTAGCATAAGCATAAGTGCAATGCTGGTGACAACATCAAAACACTAACCTTGGTTAGGGTGAAATCACCTCCTTGCTTTTCCTAAAGACCAACAAGCATGGCTCATCATGCAGGGTTATCAGAAGTAGGGCTAGGGATGAGCATGTTCATATTGCTACATGGGTTTGATCTAAAAGGGCATGTGAAGACAAAGTAACCTTGAGCAATGGCACATACTTGTTCTTGTTCCTATAGGAAAACTAGCAACTACTAGCTTTTCATCTATGACAAATACAAATGTAGAACCCACAACAACATTAAATTTGAATATATTTCTTGTTTCATAATCACAGATTTAAGTTAGCTTGTTCCAAAGCCAATACAAGCTTGAAACTCATCTTGAAACCCAACATTCAACACTTAAAATGGATAGTAGGAGGGACCAAATAGGCATTGTTATTGCATACAATGGAACAATAATATTATGCTTCAAGTCTGATTCTAAGCACTCAATGAGACAACCAGAACCAAAGGCATTTCTTTAAATTCAAATGTGACAAACCCTTATCATTGTTTCTTGAGATCCAAAATCAACACAAATTCACATTTTTTAATTTTTCAATGTAGGACAATGAAATAGCCAATCATTTCCAATTTAAGGTTGTATAATTCACTTGGTTTTAATCATACAATTACAACTCAACACCTAACCAAAAGGAAGCATTTGCTACTAGACTCAATTGACCAAACAACAAGCATTTGCAAACTAGATTGGGACTCAAAGACCAAATTACCAAACAATAAAGTTGAAAGGATTGTCAAACCATTTTATAAAATGCAACCAAAGCATGATTGTCATCTTCTAGGTTGTCCCTTGAACACTCTATGATGCATGCCAAAAACTAAGAAATCACTTATTTAGACAATTTTAACATATAGAACTAACAAAATGACAATTGATACAAGAGATAGGCTTCTATAAAACTATTTACACTATCAGACTATGTCTATGCTTCTGCAATCATTAATCGTTGAGATTATGTGACTTTTTTACAACATTTAAGAAGACTCAAACTTATACAACATCTAAACACAATTCMAAACAAAAATTTAATGACTTTATTTTGTTGCATCCATGAAACTCTATCAAATGCCCAAYAAATCATTTTCAAATATAATACTATTATTGAACATCTATAAAATTCACAAAGCCAAACAATAAACTTGAGTAGCATGGTTCAAGTGTAAGGTTAAGGTAGCCTTTTTTGTAGCTCAACATTGGAATGCCAATCAACCATGTCTTTCAAGTCATGAAACCATTATGTCACCATTACAAAGATAGGCTAATTCACATGGTGGATTTATAGATGTCTCCAAATAGCTTATTACGATGCAAATAAACTTATTATCCCATCAATCAAAACTCAAAATTTCCACAAATGTTTTTTCATCATGCCAAGACTTGGGTAGTATTTAAATGTTAGATATTAACTTGAAAAAAGCCTTGCAAACCAATCCAACCTTTTGAATTCATACTAGAGTATATAAATTTCCTTCTTACATAAGCACAAGCCCATTTCAAACAACATCATTTCACTGTGGAGGAAAGATAGTGTGTGCTAGCTTTCCTACTTACACAAGCACAAGCGCATTTCGAGCAACAATGTTCCACTAATGTACGGTAGTTTTCCTTCTTGCACAAGAACATGGGCATTTCTAACAACATCATTCCACCATGGAGGAAAGATGGAGCATGTTAGTTTTCCTTTTTGCACAAGCACAAGCGCATTTCGAACATCATTCCATTGTGGAGGAAAGTTAGTGTGTGGTAGTTTTCCTTCTTCCACAAGTAGAAGTGCATTTCTAATAACATCATTCCACTATAGAGGAAAGATAACACGTACTAGTTTTCCATCTTACACAAACAAAAGCGCATTTCGAACAACATCATTCCATTTTAGGGTAAGGCTAGCACCTACTAGTTTTTCTTCTTGCACAAGCAGAAACGCATTTCAAACAACATCATTCTATTGTGGGGGAAAGCTAGCATGTGTTGTCTTTCCTTTTTGCACAAGAACAAGTGCATTTTGAACAACGTCATTCTACTATGGGCAAGCTAGTGCGTGCTATCTTTCCTTCTTGCACAAGTACAAGCACATTTTGAACAACATTATTCCACTATGGTGGAAAGCTAACACATACTAGTTTTCTTTTGTATACAAGCAAAAACGCATTTCGAACAACATCATTCCACTATGGGGGAAAGCTAGCACGTGCTAGTTTTCCTTCTTTCACAAGCACAAGCGTATTTCAACCAATAACATTTCATTGCGGGGGGAACTAGCGCGTGTTAGATTTACTTCTTGCACAAGCACAAGCGCATTTCGAAAAACAACATACCACTATGGAGGGAAACTAACCCATGGTAGCTTTCTTTCTGCACAAGTACATGCGCATTTCAAACAACAACATTCTACTCTGGAAGAAATCTAGCGTGTGCTATCTTCCTCCATGCACAAGCACAAGTGCATTTCGAGCAACATAATTCCATTGTGTAGAAAATCTAACTTGTGCTAGCTTTCCATCTTTCACATGCACAAACGCATTTTGAACAACATCATTCCACTGTGTAGGTAAGCTAACTCATGCTAGCTTTCCATCTTGCACAAACACAAGTGCATTTCGAACATCATTCCACTATGTAGGAGAGATAACACGTGCTAACTTTCCATCTTACACAAGCACAATCACATTTTGAACAACATTTTTCCACTGTAGAGGAAAGCTAGTGTGTGTTAGTTTTCCTTCTTGAACAAGCACAAGAGAATTTTGAACATCATCATTCCACTTTGGAGGAAAGCTAACGAATGTTAGCTTTCAACATCATTCTACTATGGAAGAAAGCTAGTGCATGCTAGCATTCCTTCTTGCACAAACACAAGCACATTCCGAACAACATCATTACATTGTGGAGTAAAGATAGCATATGCTAGTTTTTCTTCTTACACAGACACAAGAACATTTCAAACAACATCATTCCATGGTGGAGGAAAGCTAGCACATGCTCATATTGAACAAGCACAGATGCATCTCAAACGTCATTCTATCGTGGGGGAAAACTAGTGCGTGTTGGAATTCACTCCTGAAAAAGCGCAAGCTCATATTGAACAACATCATTCTACTATGAGGGAAATCTAGCAGACGCTAACTTTCCCTCTTACACAAGAACAAGCACATATCAAACAACATCATCCCACTGTGAGGGAAAGCTAGAACATCTCAAACATCATCCCGTCATGGGAATAAGCTATCGCATCGTAGCTTTCCCTATTGCACAAGTAGGAACACATCTCGAACATCATCCCACTATGGGGATAAGCTATTGTGTGCTATCTTTCCCTTGTGCACAAGTAGGAGTGCATCTCGAACAACATCATCCCACCATGGGGAAAAGCTAGTGCGTTCTAGTTTTCCCTCTTGCACAAGTAGGATCACATCTCGATCAACATCATCCCACTATGGGGGAAAGATAGTGTGTTCTAGCTTTCCTTCTTGCACAAGCAAGAGCGCATCTTAAACAACATCATCCCACTGTGGGGGAAATCTAGTGCATTGTAGCTTTCCCTCTTACACAAGTAGGAGTGCATCTCAAACAACATCATCCCATCGTTGGGAAAAGATAGTGTGTGATAGATTTCCCTGCAGGCTAGCTTTCTTTCTTGCAGAAGAAGGAGCTCATATCAGACAACATCATCCCACAGTGGGGGAAATCTAGCATGTACTTTCTTTCCCTCTTGCACAAGCACAAGCTCATCTCGAACAACATAATCCCACCATCAGGGAAAGCTAGCATGTGCTAGCTTTCCCCCTTGCACAGGAATGAGCTCATCTTGAAAAATATCATCCCATCGTGGGGGAAAGCTAGTGCATGCTAGATTTCCCACTTGCACAAGTACGAGCTCATCTCGGACAAACATCATCCCACTGTGGGGGAAATCTAGCGCGTGCTAGATTTTCCTCTTGCACAAGCACAAGCTCATCTCAGACAACATCATCCCACCACGGGAGAAAGCTAGTTCATGCTAGCTTTCCCTGTTGCACAAGCACGAGCTCATCTTGGACAACATCATCCCACCATGGGGGAAAGATAGTGCATGCTAGCTTTCCCTCTTGCACAAGAACGAGCTCATCCTGGATAACATCATCCCACTGTGTGGGAAAGCTAACGCATGCTAGATTTCCTTCTTACACAAGCACAAACTCATCTAAGACAACATCATCCCACCATGGTGGAAAGCCAGTGCATTCTAGCTTTCCCTCTTTCACAAGTAGGAGCACATATCGAACAACATCATCCCACCGATGGGGAAAGCTAGTTTTCCCTCTTGAAAAAGCAATAGCGCATCTCGAACAACATCATCCCACCGTGGGGAAAATCCAACTCATGCTAGCTTTCCCTCTTGCACAAGCAAGAGCATATCTTGAACAATGTTATCCCACTGGTGGGGAAAGATAGTGTGTGCTATCTTTCCCTCTTGCACAAGCATGAGCTCACCTCAGACAACATCATCCCACTGTGGAGGAAAGCTAGCGCATCCTAGCTTTCCCTCTTGCATAAGCACAAGCTCATCTTGAACGACATCATCCCGCCGTGGGGGAAAGCTAGTGCGTGGAATATTTCCCTCTTGCACAAGCATGAGCTCATCTCAGAGAACATCATCCCACCATGGGGGAAAGCTAGTGTGTGCTAGCTTTCCCTCTTGCACAAGCACGAGCTCATCTCGGATAAACATCACCTCACCAAGGGGGGAAGATAGCCCACGCTATCTTTCCCTCTTGCACAAGCATGAGATCATCTCAGACAACATCGTCCGACCATGGGGGAATGCTAGCACATGCTAGATTTCCCTCTTGCATAAGAACCAACTCATCTCAGACATCATCCTCCTACCATGGGGGAAAGCTAGTGCACGCTAGCTTTCCTTTTTACACAAGCACAAGCGCATTTTGAACACCATTCCATTGTGAAGGAAAGCTAGCACTAGCTTTCCCTCTTGTACAAGCAGGATCACATCTCGAACAACATCATCCCACTAGTGGGGAAAGTTAATGCATGCTAGATTTCCCTCTTACACAAGCAGGAGCTCAAATTGGACAACATCATACCACCATAGAGGAAATATAGTGCATGCTAGATTTTCCTCTTGCATAAGCAACAACTCATCTCAAACAACATCATCCCACCAGTGGGGAAAGTTGGCACATCCTAGCATTCCCTCTTGCACAAGGAGCGCATCTTGAACAACATCATCCCACCATGGGGGAAAGCTATTGCATGCTAGCTTTCCCTCTTACACAAGAAGGGGCGCATCTCGAACAACATCATCCCACTAGTGGGGAAAGCTAGAGCGTGCTAGCTTTCCTTTTTTCACAAGCAAGAGATCATATTGGACAACATCATCCCACCATGGGGAAAGCTAGTGCATGCCAGATTTCCATCTCACACAAGCACAAGCTCATCTCGGACAAAATCATCCCACCGATAGGGAAAGCTAGCATGTCCTAGTTTTCCCTCTTGCACAAGCATGAGCTCATCTCGAAAAAAATCATCCCACCATGGGGGAAATCTAGCACGTGCTATCTTTCCCTCTTGCACAAGCACGAGCTCATCTCGAACAACATCATCCCACTGTGGGGGAAAGCTAGCATGTGCTAGTTTTCCCTCTTGCACAAGCACGAGCTCATCTCGAACAACATAATCCCACCATGGGGGAAAGCTAGCACGTGCTAGCTTTCTATCTTGCACAAGCACGAGCTCATCTCAGACAACAACATCCCACCATGGGGAAAGCTAGCGCATGGTATCTTTCCATCTTGCACAAGCACGAGCTCATCTCAGAAAAACATCATCCCACTGTGGGGGAAAGCTAGCATGTGTTAGCTTTCCGTCTGGCACAAATACAACCTCATCTAGAACAACATCATCCCACTATGGGGGAAAGATAGCTTGTGTTAGCTTTAACTCTTGCACAAGGATGAGCTCATCTCAGACAACATCATTCCTTCTTGCACAAGCACGAGCTCATCTCAGACAACATCATCCCACCATGGGGGAAAGCTAATGCACGTGCTAGCTTTTCCCTCTTGCACAAGCACGAGCTCATCTAAAAAAAAATCATCCCGCCATGGGGAAATATATCATGTGTTAGTTTTCCCTCTTTCACAAGTACAAGCTCATCTCGAACAACATCATCTCACTGTGGGGGAAAGCTAGCGCCTGCTAGCTTTCCCTCTTGCACAAGCACGAGCTCATCTCGGATAAACATCATCCTACCGAGCGGGAAAGATAGAATGTGCTAGCTTTCCCTCTTACACAAGCATGAGCTCATCTTGGACAACATCATCCCACCACAGAAGAAAGCTAGCACGTGCCAGCTTTCCCTCTTGCACAAGCACAAGCTCATCTTGGACAACATGATCCCACCATGGGGGAAAACTAGCACTTGCTAGCTTTCCTTTTTGCGCAAACACAAGTGCATTTTTTGAACATCATTCCATTGTCAAGGAAAGCTAACGCATGCTATCTTTCCCTCTTACACAAGCAGGAGCACATCTTGAACAACATCATCCCATCAGTGAGAAAAGATAGCACATGCTAGCTTTCCCTCTTGTACAAGCACGAGCTCATTTCAGACAACATCATCCCACCATGGGGGAAATCTAGTGTGTGCTAGCCTTCCCTCTTGCACAAGAAAGAGCTCATCTCAGAGAACATTATCTGACCATGGGGGAAAGCTAACGTGTGCTACATTTCCCTCTTGCACAAGCAGGAGCTCATCTCGGACAACATCATGCGGGAAAGCTAGCACGTGCTAGTTTTCCCTCTTGCACAAGCAAGAGCTCATCTCAGACAACATCGTCCCACCGTGGGTGGAAGCTAGTGTGTGTTAGCTTTCTCTCTTCAACAAGTAGGAGCTCATATCAGACAACATTGTCCCACCATGGTAATTTGCATATTTGTTTGTCTTAATATTGGCAATTCGTATTAAAATTCATCTCAATAAGATAATAATTTGAAGAGAAAGTTCATTTTTTGGAATAAAATTGTTCATTATTTAGAGTATAAATGAAGCATTCAACCATGTTGGTGTGCCTACGAAATCTTATAGACTAGCCCACGATAGAGCCAAATGTCCTAGCATAATCTCATCAAACCTCAAAGAAAAGATCTATTTAAACCACTACAAAAATATGTTTCTAACTTAGTGCATATTAGTCCCTACACTTCATGGCCTGAGATGGTAAAGGGGAATAATTCAAACATATCTAGATAGAAGCCCAATCACTTAACCTATTTCTTGTCAAAAATGCTTAGAGTACTGACAACATTCACCAAAATGAGGAATATTTGTTTTTAATGTAGGCATAAAACTTGAAGGTATCAAAACTACCTATCCTTGTCATGCTAGCTAGGGAGGTTTAAAGTTCCCTTATTTCTAATGGTGTAGGGGATTGGTATTGTGGCCCAGATTTATTGTTAATGTATTCAAGGGAATATCTACCTCAAGTTCAAAATTCAGTCTGTGTAGCATAGATCTTCAGCAATAAAAATATTTTGAGAGTTGTATACATTACCCCTTCACTTGATGATGTCAGGAATCAGTTATGTAATAATGTGTGGAGCTTGATGGATGAGGAACCTACACTAGAACATCCACTAGGATCGTCACAAGACTCTGCCATGTTAGAAGACCAGCCAACAAACAAAGACATAAGTCATGGTTTCCTTGAAACCCTTGAAATTGACACCATTAAGGAAGAAGCCTGTGAAATAAGAAATGAATAAAGGTCAAATCTCAAATCATTTTGTAATTTCAGTTTGAAAAGAGAAATGGTATCTAATCTGCATGAGTTGGATGAATATATCTTATTTAACTCAAGAAGAGGTCCTTTTTCCATGATTTTTAATGGTGAACCTCATTATGACATGAGCAAGGAGAATGGAAATGAAGCAAAGAACAATGAGCTAGTATTTGAGAGTCATTTCAAAGGAATATCTCTTGATCAATATTATGGCCATGGAATGGGCATGACACAATCCTCCATTTAGATTCTTCATTTAGTCCAAAATAGGAAAACCTTTGCAGAGGTAGAAATGGGAACAAATCCTTTTATTTAACAGATTTGTGTGATAAAATAGAGATAAAAACATGTTTTCTACTAATAGTCATGCTGGTGGAATTTTGGATGAATTAGGATCTAACCAACGTTTCCAAGCCAAAGGGACACCTTCTCATCAATCTGTTTTGGCAAAAAATAAGGACGATAGAAACCATAGCACTTGTGAAGATGAGTATAACATATATGATTGGTTGCATTCTGAATATATGTTTCTTGTCAATCTGGATGGTGATAGTAACAAGGCCTTTCTGACATCAAATGTCGAGATGCAAATAGAAGATAGTGTCTGCAATATTGGACACAAAGGATTTCAAGTTCATGAAGTAGCAGAAAATTGGTTTGATAGGAAAAACCTAGAATTACAAGCTAAGTTTGGACAAATCATACTTTGGGGGTTGTGTTTTGATATCAACTAGCATAGTGATAAGGGCACACCTGTTCTCATGGGGGAATATGAAATACAAACAAATGGTACATTCTCCAATACAATATTGTGCCCATAATTTAAAGAGGGTAGCATTTCTAGCCACATAGATGAAGCCGCCATTGAAGAAAGGGACCTAGATTTTGGCGTGGACCAAGAACATTGCAAAGAGATAGATCACTGTACATTTTTGAAGATTTTTAATGATGGTATCCTTGTTGTTCTAGAACAACAAAAAACCTTGATCCTTGATATTCCTGGGTGTACCAACATGTCTCATCCTGGAGATTCCATACGAGTCAGAACCAAGTATGATTGGGGCATTTATGACGATGTCAACCTGGATTTAAACGATAGATATGAACAGAGCAGTGATAGGTTTTTAAAGTTATTTGTGATTGACCCTAGTAATAATGATGATAGCAATGATCTGATCGATGAAATAAGGCTGGAACATAGTCCTGACAACCAAAAACTCGGTTTTAAGTGTGACAGTGATGGGAATTTTGCATTGAATATTGGCATTATTAATTATGTTGTAAAATAGTACTGGACGAGTTTGGATAAACAATCTATGGAGCATGCTTGCTGTCAACTTTACACATCAACCTGGAGTAAATGTGACCTTTATGGCTTAAAAGGTTTTATGAAGAACACTATTCTTGTAAGAAGAGTCTACTAAAATAAAATTACCTCATTGATTCTTTAACATCTCCATGAATTTATCAGTCCAAAATACCAAGGGAAGTCCCAACACCTTAACCCAAATCAACACTTCAAAATTTGATTATGTCTTTGGGTTGAAACAAGGGTGTCAAGGTTTTAATGATAGAAAAGAGGACTCCCAAAATGATATACCCTTTAAGGTCCTATGGGAATCCTCTTCAGACCAAAAAAAAAATGCAAGCCACCTTCTCATCATAAGGTAATAAGATAGTCCATATATGATAATTAATTTCCAGAATTCTTGCATCTAATCATTTAAAGTATCATCTACTATATGCCACATGAAAAAAATTCCAATTAGGACCTTGCTAGAAATTTTCAATACATGTGCTACCCCTGGATCTTAACCTATCACCATATTGACCTATTCCACCTTCTTCTTGACCACTTTCCTTCTCTTCTTTGAACTCTTTCCCCCTTGAGACACCACATTGAGATCCTTCTCTCTGTTTCCACCACTAAGTGTCTCTAAATCCAGGTTAGCACCTACAAATTGTATGCCTTTTACTTGCCCATTCGATGGCATGAGAAATATTTTTCCGTAGGTCTGTGTTGACATCACCCCACATTCTAGTTCAACTTCGTCTCAATTATTTGAGGGAGCTAATAAATGATTACTAGACTTTGTAGAATGGGGAAACCTAACCTCAAATTTTAATGAAGAAAAACCTTATCTCGACCTTGTGGCTGGGATACCCTCCTCATATGACACAATCAAGTCTACAATACTATTCTTGAATGCATCTCCTTCCAAGTTTCTGACAACATGTCAACTTTCATAGCTTGAGACCATTGGATCAGTCTTTGGTCTTGTGGATTTCGAACTTGAATCATAATTATATCTCATGTGATCCAATGGAGGCTATAGGTCACATATTCTATATGTTAATGCCTTAGAATGGGCCTTCTAAGAATTTGTGTTGTACAAGGTGCATTTGCATGGATGTCTCCTAAGAACTTGTATTGTGAGGTGTGTAAGATTATTCTTCAGCAAACATAAAAAGGTGTAAAGAACCAAAGAATTATAACATCAGAAAATCCTCCGATTTTTCACTTTTGAAAGGTGTCTTTACATTCATCCAACCAAAATCTATCTGGGTTTCATCTTTGAATCCACAATACTAATTTTGGAAATTTTAGCACACTAATTTATGCAATACATCTATTGACAAACAAAATGCTTGCTAAATATGGATTTGAACTAGAATGTCTTTTACAAGAAAAGACAAAAAGAAATTAATAACAAAGAAAAAGATAGATCAATTATAAACCTTCAAAACACAAAGTCAAAGAATATTCCAAGGCACCTACAAAATATGATAAGGTGAAATGACTTACTTATAAAGCCAAAGAGTTGTTGGGAAACCTATTTGCATAATTCCATTTGGAGGATCTGATCCATAGAGTAGACACATACTACAAATTTCAGCAAGGGAAGCTAGAAGTGCCTGTCATCTCAAACAAAAAGAAAAATACAACCTCATAACGAGCCAGGAAAATCGAAAGAAAATTTATCACATTAACTAATGTATTTGTCCATCCCTTCATAAAACCTCAACGAATAGATGAAACATAAAGATAAGAATGACTTTAAACTAAGCACCTTTAATTTCCACCAAAATATGATTGGAAATAACATAAATGGTATCATTCAGAACTACTGGAAATATAAAAAATATTTTGATCAAAAAATTTAAATGGAGTGTATAAGATGGAAAACAAAACCATATAGAGTATTTTAGAAAGATGATATGCACATAGATAATCCACACAGAAAAAGGATGTTAATCACATAAACTCATGTAAATCTCAAAAGCCTTTTCATCTAACTTTCAATCTTCTAGTTTCTCATTGATGCCCACTCTTTGAATTAAGGAAATACAAATCACAGTTACCAGAATAGTGAGTTTGTAAAAGGTACCAACTAAAACGAAGTGGAGGTGCATTAATAACAAAGAATGGAATATAAAGTCTGTAGTTTTCCAAACCTTAATGGGTGTACGATATTGACAATACATCATAAACAATGGAATTCAAAAGGTATCCATAAACAAGAAAATCATCCACAATAAGGGTTAGAATACTACAAYAAAGTAACTGGTGGGGGGGAACTTGCTTCATCATTCATGTCAACAACAAGCAAGAAAATGGGCAAGATGTTTGGGMTACAACAAAAATAAGCCAGTCAATGGCAGACAATAGAAAAATAGACATGCTCTTCACCAATTCTCCCATTTCATAGAGAAAAAATAAATAAAAACAACTGGAATAAATCCAAAAAGAACCTACCAATAATTTGAACCTGTTAATAAATTAAATACAAAACTTATAGGCCTTATTCTATTGGATGCAAAGTGTCTTGAAACAATTATTTCTGCAACTGCCTGCAAAAGAGAACAAATATATGCCTATAAGGTAGAAATCATGAATCTCTTCTTTGAGCTCTTTCCCCCTTGAGACACCACATTGAGATCCTTCTCTTTGTTTCCAGCACTAAGTGTCTCTAAATCCAGGTTAGAACCTACAAATTGTATGCCTTTTACTTGCCCATTCGATGGCATGAGAAACATTTTTCCATAGGCCTGTGTTGACATCACCCCACATTCTAGTTCAACTTCGTCCCAATTATTTGAGGGAGCTAATAAGTGATTACTAGATTTTGTAGAATGGGGAAACCTAAACTCAAATTTTAATGATGAAAAACCTTATCTCGACCTTGTGGTTGGGATACCCTCCTCATATGACACAATCAAGTCTACAATACTACTCTTGAATGCATCTCCTTCCAAGTTTCTGACAACATGTCAACTATCATAGCTTGAGACCATTGGATCAGTCTTTGGTCTTGTGGATTTGGAACTTGAATCATAATTATATCTCATGTGAGCCAATGGAGGCTATAGGTCACCTATTCTATATGCTAATTCCATAGAATGGGCCTTCTAAGAATTTGTGTTGTACAAGGTGCATTTGCATGGATCTCTCCTAATAACTTGTATTGTGAGGCGTGTAAGATTACTCTTCAACAAACATAAAAAGGTGTAAAGAACCTAAGAATTATAACATCAGCAAATCCTCCGATTTTTCACTTTTGAAAGGTGTCTTTACATTCATCCAACCAAAAGCTATTTGGGTTTCATCTTTGAATCCACAATACTACTTTTGGAAATTTTAGCACACTAATTTATGCAATACATTCATTGACAAACAAAATGCTTGCTAAATATGGAATTGAACTAGAATGTCTTTTACAAGAAATGACAAAAAGAAATTAATAACAAAGAAAAAGATAGATCAATTATAAACCTTCAAAACACAAAGTCAAAGAATATTCCAAGGCACCTACAAAATATGATAAGGTGAAATGACTTACTTATAAATCCAAAGAGATGTTCGGAAACCTATTTGCATAATTCCATTTGGAGGATCTGATCCATAGAGTAGCCGCATACTACAAATTTCAGCAAGGGAAGCTAGAAGTGCATGTCATCTCAAACAAAAAGAAAAATACAACCTCATAAAGAGCCAGCAAAATCAAAAGCAAATTTATCACATTAACTAATGTATTTGTCCATACCTTCATAAAACCTCAGCGAATAGATGAAACATAAAGATAAGAATGACTTCAAACTAAGCACCTTTAGTTTCCACCAAAATATGATTGGAAATAACATAAATGGTATCATTCAACACTACTGGAAATATCAAGAATATTTTGATCAAAAAATTTAAATGGAGTGTATAAGATGGAAAACAAAACCATATAGACTATTTTAGAAAGATGAGATGCACATAGATAATCCACACAGAAAAAACGATGTTAATCACATAAACTCATGCAAATCCCGAAAGTCTTTTCATCTAACTTTCAATCTTCTAGTTTCTCATTGATGCCCACTCTTTGAATTAAGGAAATACAAATCAGAGTTACTAGAATAGTGAGTTTGTAAAAGGTACCATCTAAAAAGAAGTGGAGGTGCTTTAATAATAGAGAATGGAATATAATGTCTGTAGTTTTCCAAACCTTAATGGGTGTACGATATTGACAATACATCATAAACAATGGAATTCAAAAGGTATCCATAAACAAGAAAATCATCCACAATAAGGGTTAGAATACTACAACAAAGTAACTATTGGGGGGGAACTTTCTTCATCATTCATGTCAGCAAGAAGCAAGAAAATGGGCAAAATGTTTGGGCTGCCACAAAAATAAGCCAGTCAATGGAAGACAATAGAAAAATAGACATGATCTTCACCAATTCTCCCATTTCATAGAGCAAAAATAAATAAAAACAACTGGAATAAATCCAAAAAGAACCTACCAATAATCTGAACCTTCTAATAAATTAAATACAAAACTGACAGGCCTTATTCTATTGGATGCAAAGTGTCTTGAAACAATTATTTCTACAACTGCCTGCAAAAGAGAACAAATATATGCCTATAAGGTAAAAATCATGAATCTCTTCTTTGAGCTCTTTCCCCCTTGAGACACCACATTGAGATCCTTCTCTCTATTTCCACCACTAAGTGTCTCTAAATCCAGGTTAGCACCTACAAATTGTATGCCTTTTACTTGCCCATTCGATGGCATGAGAAACATTTTTCCGTAGGCCTGTGTTGACATCACCCCACATTCTAGTTCAACTTTGTCCCAATTATTTGAGGGAGCTAATAAGTGATTACTAGACTTTGTAGAATGGGGAAACCTAACCTCAAATTTTAATGAAGAAAAACCTTATCTCAACCTTGTGGTTGGGATACCCTCCTCATATGACACAATCAAGTCTACAATACTATTCTTGAATACATCTCCTTCCAAGTTTCTGACAACATGTCAACTATCATAGCTTGAGACCATTGGATCAGTCTTTGGTCTTGTGGATTTGGAACTTGAATCATAATTATATCTTATGTGATCCAATGGAGGTTATAGGTCACTTATTATACCAACTTTTGATGCTATATCCATAGTTCTTGATCCCTCATCTAAGTCACCACCATTTTTACCCTAGAAAATTTTCCCTAGGGACCCATTCCTTGGATATGACCAAACATCCTCTCCCTGTGTTTCATCATCTGTATAGTCCACTACTTGGAAGTATTCATCCATGTTGTCGAAGATGTAAACTTGCAAAAACTCATACATTCCAACTTCATCCAGTTGATTTCCCCATTAGCACACAATGCATTCAATCCCAGGGACATTTTGAGAACAAGCCATCAAATCCCTCCATATTTGCGTCTATCTTATCCTTTGACTTGCTAAAACTCCTTAGCCTTCAAGAATCTACTCTATTGGTAACCATCGTTTGAGAAGGTAACTAGACCTATGGATGGATTTCAAAGGACAAAATCATTCCACCATGGGGAAATCTATCACGTGTTAGTTTTCCCTCTTGCACAAGCAGGAGTGCATCTCAAACAACATCATCCCATCATTGGGGAAAGCTATCGTGTGATAGATTTCCCTATAGGCTAGCTTTCCCTCTTGCACAAGAAGGAGCTCATCTCAAAGATCATCCCATAGTGGTGGAAATCTACCGCGTGCTTGCTTTCCCTCTTGCACAAGCACGGGATCATCTCGAACAACATCATCCCACCATCGAGGAAAGCTAGCATGTGCTAGATTTCCCCCTCGCACAAGCATGAGCTCATTTCGAGCAACATAATCCCATTGTGGGGGAAAGCTAGCGCGTGCTAGATTTTCCACTTGCACAAGCACAAGCTTATCTTGGACAAACATCATCCCACTGTGGGGGAAAGCTAGCGCATGCTAGCTTTTCCTCTTGCACAAGCACAAGCTCATCTCAGACAACATCATCCCACCATGGGGGAAAGGTAGTTCATGCTAGCTTTCCCTCTTACACAAGCATGCACTCATATCGGACAAAATCATCCCACCATGGGGGAAAGCTATCACGTGCTAGATTTCCCTCTTGCACAATCATGATCTCATCTCAGACAACAGCATCCCACTATGGGGGAAATCTAGCGTGTGCTAGTTTTCCCTCTTGCACAAGCGTGAGCTCATCTCAGACAACATCATCCCACCATGGGGGAAAGCTAGCGCGTGCTAGATTTCCTTCTTAAACAAGCGTGAACTCATCTAGGAAAACATCATCCCACTGTGGACGAAAGCTAGCATGTGCTAGCTTTCCCACTTGCACAAGTGCAATCTCATCTTAGAAAACAACATCCCACTGTGGGGAAAAGCTAGTGCGTGATAACTTTTCATCTTGCACAAGAATGAGCTAATCTCGGACAAACATCATCCCACTATGGGGGAAAGCTAGCGTGTGTTAGCTTTCCCTCTTGCACAAGTATGACCTCATCTTGGACAAACATCATCCCACTGTGGGGGAAAGCTAGTGTGTGCTAGATTTTCCTCTTGCACAAGCACAAGCTCATCTCAGACAACATCATCCCACATGGGGGAAAGGTAGTTCATGCTAGCTTTCCCTCTTGCACAAGCACGAGTGCATATCGGACAAAATAATCCCACCATGGGGTAAAGCTATCACATGATATCTTTCCCTCTTTCACAATCACAATCTCATCTCGAAAAACATCATCCCACTATGGGGGAAAGCTAGCGTGTGCTAGTTTTTCCTCTAGCATAAGCGCGAGCTCATATCAGACAACATCATCCCACCATGGGGGAAAGCTAGTGCGTGCTATCTTTCCTTATTACACAAGTGCGAACTCATCTAGGACAACATCATCCCACCATGGAGGAAAGCTAGCACGTGTTAGCTTTCCCACTTGCACAAGCGCGAGCTCATCTCGGACAACAACATCCCACCGTGGGGGAAAGCTAGCGCGTGGTAACTTTTCGTCTTGCATAAGAACGAGCTCATCTCAGAAAAACATCATCCCACTGTGGGGGAAATCTAGTGCGTGTTATATTTCCCTCTTGAACAAGTATGACTCATCTAGAACAACATCATCCCACCATGGGGGAAAGATGGCTCGTGCTAGCTTTAACTCTGATCCAGATTATTTTCGGCATGAAATGAGAGCAGAGATATAATAAAGAAATGAACAGAGATATTGCAGATATTCAATAATATAACATAAATGTATTAGATATGCAACCATAAACACAAATATACAGTAATACACAATTTCTATTAATCAAAGAAATGTACAGAGACTGTAAAAATACAGAGTGAAAGACTCGCTAGAATGGTGGCAGCTTATCTCTGAGAAGACATGTGACGGCTACTCGCATTCACAAGAAGATGATTACAATGAGGCTCTGAAGACCTTTTTACAATAAGCAGGAATGCCAAAAACCCTAGACATCCAAAAACCTAACCCAGGGAGATGAAGCGCCAAAAGTCATGTGGGCCCCGTTTGGGTAAGTGAGTACATCAACTTCCCGGGGTCGTAACTTTTTCATACGATCTTCGTTTTAGGTGTGTGATAGCTTGTTGGAAAGGTATCATTGAGGAGATTCATTTTGGGGGCTCAAACATGCCTTTGGATATCATTTAGAACCTCTATCTTGAAAAACCTTCATATGGGCCCTCAAAATGGCCCCAGAAGTTAAAACCTGCTAAAAATAGTAAATTGCCAAAATTGCCAAAAAGACATTTTGAGCCATTTGGAAAAGGTGGGTGGCCACCGATATCCACCTGGATCAATCCTCCCTCCTTAGGAAGCAATGGTATCGATTGCGTTGAGTTCCCGTGGGAGAGGGAAAAGCATTTGTTGAATCTGTGTCTTGGTGAGCTGCTTGTCTTGCTGGAGACGTCGCACTGCTTAGTTTGTGGAAATCTGTCACGAACCTGTTGCAGTTGAGGCTTCTCAACAAGTCGAGATACATGAGAGGACGATGTGCAGAAGGAATCTTTGCACTTTGTTGCAGCCTTGTCAACCTGATTCTGTTGGATAGAAGGTGCTTGGGGCAAGGCTGTAGTGGTTGCGGTGTCCTTTTGTTCTCCTTTTGAACAGATTATGAAGAAGATGAATTTTGCAGTATGAGATACTACCTTGCAACACTTTTTAGGTGGAACAGTAGTCGGAAATACCTATGGTATTCTGTAGAGATGACCCCCCAAAGTAACAATGACACTACGGGGTCGAGAATCATAAACATCATGGCATCTCCACATATATGGTTGGCCCAAGAGAACATCACAGACATCCAGTGGGGCAACATCACATAATACCTCATCCTTGAAGGGTTGGATGCCATATGACAATCGACACTGTTGGTTGACACAGAGATGACACTCACGCAATGAGAATCATAAACATCATGGTGCTTCCATATAGTATATATTGGCCCAAGAGAACATCACACATCCAAGCAAGTGCAACATCACATAATACTTCATCCTGAAGGGTTGGATGCCATATGACAATCGACAATCTTGGTTGACATGATCTCATCCTCGCCAAAGCCAAATTCATGTTGTATGGTGTGGTGGTGTTGTCGACAATCCTAACCGTTTGACGCAATTTCTACCGAGATGAGGTTTTTTTTGGATTCCACTATCAATAATAAAATGTACGGGGTCCCTTCACCACATCTCAGAATGAAAAAGGTTCTCCCCTCTCTGTGGATCTCTGGTTCTTCAATCTGTTGGCCAAGACACAAGTAGCGGGGGTTCAGGTCAATGATCCGCCCTTTACTAATATTTCTAATCAAATCAAGTCGTGGTTCGGCTCTTTGTCTTTGATCTCTACCACCAACGACTACTTCGAGAGACAATCAACAATGTTATACCAGGGGATTTTGTGGAACTCGCATCCTTTTTCTATGGTGTCTTTCTTTGTCTTCCCGACCCTTCTTTTCAGGTCTTGACCGTTTTCGAGACTTCTTTGTTAGGACCGCTTTTTTCATATTTGGTTGTTATGATTCAGACCCAAATTTGTTCCGGTGCTTATATCGCCAATTTTAACAACATATCATAAGCAACAACACCGAAAGTGATGAGATGTCTGAAAAATCCATTTCAATTTGGATGTATTCGTGTAGAGTCTCCAATGTATTTCGTAACCAAATGTCACTTCTAGAGTCTTTGATACCTATCGTTGGGTTCCAGCTTCAGTTAAGGCTAAGTAAACAACTGGCCTTGTGACATCCAAAAAGATTATACTTCGCTAAACGATGAAACAGTGGAGATTCTCCTGCATCGCAGGACGGCTTCTCAACCGGCTCTCGGCCCTTCTTTGCTCCTGGATGGTTATATCGTGTTCAATAGCAGCCCAAGATCGTTCTAACTCTGGCTCTACTTGTTGCGCTTTATGATAGTGCTAAGTCGACAACGCAATACTAGTTTGATCTTGTAAACCGTGTTCTATGTTTGGTTGTCTTCCGTTTGGACTGTCATAGGTAATTAATTTTTATATTTTCATAAAAGGGTTTTTTTTAATGAGCTACTTACATTCAGGCCGAGGTTGACAACACAACTTTAAACCTTAAACAAAATAGTGACACAAGTAGGTCAAGCTCGGTCTCGCTGATAATTATGAGATTGTAAATGATGAAACTTGGGATGAGAGAAATATAAGGCCTTTAATCTAGAAAGAATCTTACATTTCCATAACAATAAGAAATGGGGACAAAGGTTTTCTAAAAAAGGAGAATATAAAGGAACAGAAGGCTACAGGTCTTAAAATTATTGAAATAATTTCAGAGGAAAGGTCAGAATATTATTCAACATCCAAAGTTCTATGTAATAATTATAAACAATAATTGTATAAATCTTAAATTGATTCATCTCCGCTAGGAAATTCACAATAAGAAGAGGTGATTAACAAATAAAACCAGAGAGGGATGAAGTTCATAGTCACTGAATAATAGGATTCAGAATCTTCTTATGAGTGATATTCTGATAAACTTTAAAGTTTTTTTTTTTTTTTTTTTTCTTTTTTCCAAAATTTTTGAAGCCTTCTCTAAGCCTCACTAAATTGTATTTATACATTGCTCATAATTTCCACAGTAAATAACCAATTTCCCAATCTATCGGTTGCAATAGACTAAATGTCAACCGCTTATGATTATTACAAAAAATACTAAAAATAGAAATGGCTTCAAAGATTTAACTGGGAGAACTTTCTTTATCCTACTTCGCCTGTTCTAATGTGTCTTTCTAGAAAATTTACTAAAGCTTTGGGAACCTCGGGCACATCGTTTGCTTCGAGGGAGAAAAAGCTTTTTTGCAATCCTGGCAATTGATTTACAATTGATTTCTCTCAGACTTGATTCTCCAATTTCAATCAACATTTCATCCACTTCTCGATTTCTGAATTGTTTACTGTTTTGATATTTGAGATCTCTGTTCTCTTTTCTTCTAATTCCTCTCTTATCTTCAGCTTGTGGCAATCGATGTTGATTTTTTCTAATGGCTCAGACAAACCATTGTTTTCGGCCTGTATTGAGTCTTTTTCAATAGAGCTAAAGATTTTTTGACAACAGCCGATGACTCTTCAATTATTCCTTTATATCCTTCCAGCCTTGTTTCCCATACTTTCAACATCAGATCCTCTTCATATGCTCCGAATAGATAACTTTTGTGATCGGCCTAATTTCCTCCTCCTCAGAAAGTCAAATTACATCTTTGAAAATCCTTTACAGCCTTTGCTTCCGCTTCTTTTCAATACGCCCGTGGATTTTTTTAGATTCATAAAAATAATTTTGATAGTCTTTAGATTACAAAACACTCTTTGTTGTGCCCGTTGGATATTAGTATGTATCTCAACTGCTTTTAATTTTGAATTGATCTATTTCAATCAGTTGGTTAGTAATTGAGATGACCTTGTCTCGGCAGAATTTATTTTCATCACAAGGTTCCACTGCTCTTTGAGTGTTTCGATTATAAGTTTTGCCTCGCTTAAATTTTCATTTAACTTTGAATCTCCAGGATATCTTTCAGCCTGGCTTGCTCAAGACCCTTTTTATTCCCCATCCAATTTCTCTTTTCATTTTCTTTCAAATTGCCCTGTAACTGTGTGATTTCTTGATTCTTCTGCTCTATTGTGTTGATCAGAGTTTCTACAGAATACATATTGGCCGATGCTATGGCCCCCATAGACCCTGCCATCTCTGTAGCAAATGCACTGTCCTGCAACTTCTTCTCATCAATAATGATTTTGTGTCTCTTGACCGCTTTTTCCCCCACAGGATGTAATTCCTGTTTCAACACAGCTTTCCGCTTCTTACTGAAGAAATAGTCTGATGATGTCATTTCATCCCTGCTAATAGGTTCTAAATCGCTTACATATAGAACTCCATCATGAGGATTTCCAAAAGTGGCCTGGAGTGGGGTTAATGCTGAAATGGGACTGCCCAATTCTGTTGAAGTTGTTCCTCCAAAAGTTTCGGGAAAGTCATCTAGGTCTATTAGGTTTGTCTGTACCCCTTTTCCTTTTTCGGTGTGTGTTCCTTTGCTTTGAGTATCCTCTGTATTCTGAGGAGGTGCCTCAGAATATTTTGGTTTATCTTTACCACTTGCATGTTGTATGGTGGTTTCGAAACCAGGAGGAATGGTTTCTGACTCGTGTTCTGATGTCGACACTTCACCCTGTAGAACTTTTGGTAAACATTGTCTCCTGTTTCTTTGGAAAGATACAAACCCCACCTGTGCATCAGGTGACAAGGT
>SNQJ01S0029746.1:0-28800 GCA_010110895.2 Picea sitchensis
ACTATGTAGCAGGACAACAGAAAGCATGGGTCAGATGGTTACATTTGGGAGAATATTGATACAACACCACCCAACATATGTCCATTGGCATGTCACCCTTCAGAGCTTTATATAGCTATGATCCTTTATCATTTGTGGAGATTTCATTTGGTGATAACAGGGCTATGATGGTATAGGATTGGATACAGCAGAGCCAAGACATTCTCAAGGAATTGAAGGATCATTTACAGAGGGCGCAAAACCAGCAAAAGGTCCAAGCAGACAAGGACAGAGTTCATCGTACCTTTGAGGTGGGTGATTTAGTCTACTTGAGGTTGTAACCATACAGGAAGGCCTCCATTAAAAGAAGAGGAGTGGAGAAACTGCAACCACGTTTCTTTGGACCTTACAGAGTCAGCAGGAGGATAGGGGCAGTAGCTTATGAGTTGGAGCTTCCATAGGGTAGCAAAATTCACAACGTCTTCCATGTCTCGTGCCTTAAGAAATCCCTCGGTCAACATGTTAGGCCTATTGAGGCATTACCTCCCATGGATGAGGAGGGACAACTTGTTTTGATTCCAGTGGAGGTGTTAGAAGTCCGAGAGAAGAGGCTTCAAAACCGAAGCATCAAGGAGTATCTGATCACGTGGAAGGATTTACCCATTGAGGATGTCACTTGGGAGCAGGAGCACGTGGTTAGAGAAGAAGGTTTGGAATTGCTTGAGGACAAGCAATTTCAAGCAGGGGAGACTATAATGTCCCCCACCTCTTAGAGAGGTGATGAGGAGACTCAGTGGCCTGGGCACCCCCACTAGGTTGTAACCATACAGGAAGGCCTCCATTAAAAGAAGAGGAGTGGAGAAACTACAACCACATTTCTTTGGACTCACAGCTCTGGCCAGAGGATAGGGCAAGAGGCTTATGAGTTGAGCTTCCATAGGGTAAAGCAAAATTCAACGCCTTCCGCCCATGTCTCAGCCTTAAGAAATCCCTTCTGGCCGATGTTAGGCCTATTGGAGGCATTACCCATGGATGAGGAGGGACAACTTGTTTGATCTCAAAGTGGAGGTGTTAGAAGTCCGAGAGAAGAGGCTTCAAAACCAAAGCATCAAGGAGTATCCGATCAAGTGGAAGGATTTCTAATTCCATCGAGGATGTCACTTGGGGAGCTGTGGATAACGGTTAGAGAAGCAGGTTTGGAATTCTTGAGGACAAGCAATTTCAGCAAGGGAGACTATAATGTCCCCCCACCTCTTAGAGAGAGGTGATGAGGATCAAGCGGGGTCTGCACCCCTTAATTAGGTCATAGTATCACAATCGAAGGGGAAAGTCAAGAAGTTAAAAGTTATATTTTTAGGGTCAATTTAAGAAAGGAAAAGGGATAAACAGTAAAAGATAACTCAACGTAGTTAATAGGAAGATTAACTCTCGAGTTAACCTAACTCAACAACAGAGAATTAGAAGGAAAAGTATAAGTAAGAGGTTGGGGTAACCTATTACTCATTCTGCTTTGGATTAGCATTTGCCATTGCTCTTGAGAATTCAGTTTAGGGTTTTTGTTGTACAAACCCTAGTGAGAAACTCAGTGGTGAAATAACCACTCACCTTGTTCCACAACTAGGTCTCGGGGATGAAAGACTCCTCCACACCCTATTTTCCTAGTCCTTCATCTCCAATTCAGTGCTTCAAGGGCGACCATCATTGAGGGATTTTCTCGGAGGGTTATCATCATTCTACATTTGTTTGGAGATTAACGCCTTTGGAGCCATAAGGGGATGTCATGTAATTCAGTAAAACTCAAATATAGGGAGATCCGCTGAGTTCTACTCCTCGAACTTCTCCCACGAGATTCTCATGGCCTTATCTATATTCTTGGAGATTTTCGTAGCATTTGGAGGCCTCCCATCGTGTACAAACCAAATTAGGTTTCAGCCATCCAAAGGGGCACCCCATTTAGTGGGAACGTGATCTACTGGAGATTGAGAGGGATCTTGGAGATCCGTGCACCTGGGTTGTTCTTGCCATCACCCGATCTATATTCCTAGGGAGTTTTAGAGCATTTAGAGGCCTCCCTTCATCGTACAAACCAAATTTAGGTTTCACCACCAAAGGGGGGCACCCCATTTAGTGGGAATCTCAGATCTACAGAGATTGAGAGAGGGATCTTGGAGATTTGACACCTGTTATTATTACCATCACCGGATTTATCCATTGGCATATTTCTTAGGGTGATTGACACTTTTGGCAACAGAGGTCGAAGCTATTTGGTGGCTCTCACCTTCCATTGGAGAGTGGCATTCTTCAGTTGGTGAGTTTGGCATTCAGATCTACTGTATTGATCTTCATTTCTTATTCACCTTTGGAGGCATTATTTGCATTAGCTGAGCATTTCTTGTGAAAGCGTTTCATAATTATCATTGTATGACCATCCTGAGTTTTACGATCGTACCATCTATCAGATTGATCTTATCGGCTCATTATATTAATAATGGTCAGATCTTTGCTTGTGATTATACATATTGAATATATTGTGATTCCATAAAAGTTGATGAATCTTGTATGCACTTTACAACTCAATAAATTAGTAGTAGTTAGTGATTCCAAGAAAGAATTTGGGTTTGGGATCATTACAAGTTGACGAAGCCAGACCACTAGAGGGAGAGATACTAGTTGTTCTTGAGAGAGGCAAAGAGATGAGGAGTCAGGTGTACGAGGATGTTTGGAAGCCTATGGCTGTTAAGTTATTTTGACTGCTCACCCAGCAGAACATGAGACATTCAATGCGCTCCTCGATTCATCTGTCGCCATTCCAATGTTATAGACAAACTACTCCCACTAGATGTGTATTTTTTCGATCAGTCTTTCGTGTGGAATCCCGCTACGTGTTGAGCCTGTGTTACTTGGGGATGGACAATTGGTTGTCCTAGCCCAGACATATTTTTTTGGAGAGGAATTCATGTTGGGATCAGGGTGAGATTGGGGTGATGGATTTTGCACATCGCTGCATGGTGCTTTCTATGGATTAGAGGTTTTATGGCTCTTTAGCTACCGTGAGATCAATGGTGGTCATTGAGGATCATGTAGGACCCGAGTGGTGAAACATTTTACCTGGGTTTGATGCTACGACAATATGGTTTGAAGTCAACAAGTGTCAATTCCACTCCACTCAGGGATATCCTTGGGTCCATCTTATAGCCTGGTTTTTGGAGAGGGTGCCCATGTTGTGCCTTAGAGTTTTGTTTGATGCGCGGAGTGCATGAGATCCACGATTGAGGTGGTGGGAGACTATATTGGTTCGACATGTGGGTGGGGAGGGTGGCCATTACTTTATGGTCGATATTGAACGAGTGTGGTTTCAGATGCCATAGATCATAATCCAGTTCCCATATAGTGTAGTGGATTTCTGGGAGGACCCAGAGACGGTGTTACCCGCTGGAGAGGTGTTCAACTGTAGAGGTATGTTGATGTATGTGATTTTTTGTTTTTATATAGTATAGCATATGTTTTATGTATGGAGGAATGGTAATTCTATAATTTGGTTGTTGTGTGTGCATATGCGTGACTTCACGGACAAGAGATAGAGTTGGTCAGAGTGTCAGTGTGTTAGGGGCCTATGAGACCACTATGGGGAGAACCATGGGGAGGGGAGAGAGGACGATAGGAAAAGGTTGGTGTGAGGTTGGCCAATGATGAGAGAGAAGGAAGGTGACATTGATTTGATGATATTGGTGTAGAACCTTCACATGCTCCTCCGGTGGGGGCCAGGGGAGAGTTCGAGGATTTTCTCCATCGATTAGAGGTGGTACTATAGGGAGTGCCTGAGGGCATGTGGACACGGATCCAAGATGAGGGAGTATTGAAGAAATGTGTGGGCCTTTTGGTGGAGTTGCAAACCCTGATCTGCAGAGAAACTGTAGCGGGGGAGGCGATGACTAGGTGACTTCCCCCAGGACCTGAGGGACCCCTAGCTAGTGGGATACCTCCTCCAGAGAGAGGACCAAGTGGTGGAGCCCTAGAGTCACCATGAGTGCCTCTAGTATATGTATTGTTGTATTTATAGAGGCTTGCAAGCCCATTTTGTATAGGGTGATGTGACATCGATTTTGTACTTATAGGGGTTAGGTGGTTCACCTACCTATGGATGTTGGGCATGTTGTACAATTTTTTGTAAACATTGGTGGCATATTGATTGATATATATATATATATATATATATATGGATATACATTTTGGATCTATATGTTGTTCACATGTGATGATGATTTTTGATGTATTTTATGGTGTCTAATTTATATGTTGTGACAGACTCTTGATGATTTATGTATGTGTAATGGTATCTTGATGTGATAAATGCCAATCCAACACTAGGTTAGCCATATTATATGTTGTTTGATTGAATTGTCATGGAATATGTGTAAATGTGATAGAATAAAAATGTTGAGATAAAAGTCTAACTTGCAGGTATTTGTGGAAGAGGCAAGGATCGTGGACACGGTACACATTGTTGAGATGAAAGACCATGAGATGGGAATCGAGTAAGACACTAAGGTGACAAATATGGTGGTGACTTGCTTCAATAAGGAGGCCAATGATGGATGTGTATTTGGCTTGGTTGTTGGTTGTTGAGCCCAAACATATGCTATTGGAGTGGAGCAATTCATGTGAGGGGGTATAGAGGGCCCAAACAGCCGAAGCGAGATTCTGTGTCCATCAACTAGCTCTGTTGGTGTAACCCATGTGGTATGCCAATGGAGGATGCATATGTCAATAACACAAGTGATAGATTATATGTAAGGCATGGAGGGGAAGGAAGAAGACTAAAAACTCTACGAAATGTGTACAAAAAAGAAAAAGCCTAGTGTAGAAGGGCTATGCTTAGGCGTAAAATTTCTTTAAGTACAACCCATTGATGTGTTCTTTGAGAGGGTGGCCTTCGGGAGAGGCCAGGATGTATGCAACTTTAGTGAGGCAATGTTGGATGATGTAAGGTCCATGCCATAATGACTCGTATTTTCCATGGCTGAGGGTATCATGAACGATATTGTAAGCAAGGACGAGGTCACCTTTGTTGAATGAGAAAAGGTTGACTTGTCGATCAAAGGTGGACTTCGATCATTTTTTGGCTACCTTGTTATTCTGTAATGAAGACCGACGGTCTTCATCTAGCGATTCTAAGTTTAGAAAATTCTTTTCCATTGGAGCAGTGTTGGGTAATAGCTCAATAACAATGCGTAAGGTGGAAATTTTGCACTTGATGGGGACAATGGCCTCGGCCCCATGGACAAGATGAAATGGTGTAAAGACAGTGGAAATTTTAACTGTTGTGTGATAATCCCACAGTGCGGAAAACAACATATGATGCCAATTGGTCTTATGTTTGTTAACCGTGCACTACAACATGGTTTTGATGACCTTGTTGACTTCCTCTACCTGTCCATTGGACTGAGGGTAGTATGGGGAAGAGAACTCCTGGGAGAAGCCTAACCTAGAGGAGATTTCGATGAAAATATCATTCTCGAAGTGTTTCCTATGATCGAAGACTAACTATAGTGGGACTCCAAAGTGGGACATGACGTGATTAAAGAAAAAATGTGCTACGGTGTCAGTGGTGTTGTTGAAGTTGGGCATAGATTCTTCCCACTTGGTGAAGTAATAAATTGCCATGATAATGTACTTTTGTCCATTGCTGGATAGATGGTTACAAGTCATGAAGTCAATGCCCCATTTTCAAAAGGGGTTGGCGGTGATGACTAGGTGTAAAAGAGAATGTGGTGCTCGGGCTTTGTTGGCATAAAGCTGGAATTTGTCACAGTGTCTCATGGCATGGATACAATCATGAAATAATGTGGGATAGAGGTAGCCTACTCGAATGATTTTCTGGGCAGTGGACATCCCTAAGAGGTGGCCTCTGCAAGCATCATTGTGGCAATCATTGAGAACTATCACAGCTTCGTTGATGGTCAAACATCAAAGAAGAATGGTGTCGACCCCTCGTCAATATAAGATGGCACTAATAAGGAGATATTGAGGGGCCTGATGGTGAATATTCCAACGATCATCCCTAGAGAGCTGGGGTCCAAAATTGTGTGTTTAGAGGTAGACGAGGAGGTCGTCATACGAGGGATCATACAAGGGGATGTAGAAGAGGTGTTCATTAGGGAAGTCGATATTAACGGGTGAACTGGTAGTCTCTAAGGGAAAGACCATAATGAGTTCGGTGAGGATGAGGGATTTCTTGCTCTTAGGTGTTGAAAATTCGAGGTTGTACTCCTAAAGGATGACGATCCATCGGGAAAATTTTCCATTAATTTGTCAGCGACTAAGCAAGTATAGCATGGAGTTGGAATATGCTGTGACTTTGGTAGTGAGAAGCAGGATGTAATGGCACAGATTCTGGACTGCGAGGACAACCACAAGGGAGATTTTTTCTTCGTGATTTTACTTCAAGGGTGGCCCTGAAAGATTTTTACTAATATAGTAAATTACATGCTCATGGTCGTCATCCCCTAGTTGGACAAGAAATCCTCCTACTGAGACGGGTGAGGCCGTTAAGTAGAGGATATAGTCGCAGTCATAGTTAGGTGGACTAATGAAGGGGGCATCGGAGAGTGTCGATTTTGAATCATCAAAATAGGTTTGGTCATGTTCATCCCATTGGAATGGAATATCATGGCGCAATAAGCAAAGGAAATCGTGCATAGAAAGTTAGATTTTCCCTATAGGCTTTGGAGTTGGCATAAATTACAAGGTGGTGGAATTTTGGTGATGGCTTGGACCTTGATGGGTTTGAAAGTGATGTTGCATTGGGAAAATATGAACCAAAGGAGGCGTCCATCTGTGACACAAAATACGCACTTGAGGGGGTTCAAGCGTATATTGTATTGATGACACTTGTGAAAGATGACACGTAAGTCATCTAGATGTTGAGTGTGTTTCTTGGATCGAGTGGTGAGATCATCCAAGTAGGTGAGGATTATGTGAGCCAGATCATGAAAAATGTATGTCATGGCCCATTGGAATGTCGCACCAGCATTCTTGAGACCCAAAGGCATGACACGATATGTGAAAGTACCCCATGGGGTAGTAAATGTGGTTTTGTACTAATTGACTGGGTGAATCTGAATTTGGTTGTAGCCAGAGAAACTATCCTTGAAGGACAAAGCCTCATGGAAAACACAATCATCGATAATTTGGTCGATAAAAGGAGTGGGAAAATTGTCTTTGGTACAAGCGTGATTGAGATCATGAAATTCAGGGCAGATGCGAATAGTGCCCTATTTTTTGTTGACGGGGATGGGGTTGGAGACCCATGATGTATATGCAATGGGATATATGAACCCTGCAGCGTGTAATTTGTCAATCTTGGCTTTGATGTCTTCTACTTTGGATGGGTGTAATGGGCGTTTCTTTTGTTGTACACGGGTGATATCATGCCTTGTGTCTATACGATGTTCAACAATAGAGGGATCGAGGCCCGGCATCTTTGTGTATGACCAGGAAAAAGTGTTCTGGTATTCCTAGAAGAGAGCTTTGTTGGCTATGATTTCTTCAGGAGAGCATGCAACGCCAATAGTGATTTCCTCTATGATTCCATGTTTGATGGAAATATCGATTTTGACAGTGGGGGAAATTTTGGCCATGTTTCCTTCTTCAAAAGTGTTGGGGGCAGGGATAGGACTATTGAACTAGTCTATGTGCCCTGATGGGAGAAAAATTTTGGTCTCGATTGCATATATGGAGTTTTGGTTAGGAATCATAAAGGCTTCCTATGAAAGAAAGAGAGCTCTATGATGGAGCGGATCCCATGGGCAATTAGGGGTAGTTAATTCCTTAGGGATGTCTTCATTGCAGTGGAACTGTTGAGAATATAGGGGATCCAGGGGAGTAACATTGGTGACTGACACCTTGTGGATGTATTATAGTGTTGAAGAGTTAGGGGGGTTGATGCAAAGGGGTTGTGATGGTTCCCTCAACATAAACCAAATATCGAGATATTGTGGGTTGAAAATGGTAGTTGGGAGTAAAATTTCCATGGGAAAATGAACTAGAGAATTGGGGGGATTTGGGGGAAAATCCTTATATAGGATATCCATGAACCATGGAGGAGTAGGGAGTGTCTTAGGGTTAGGACAGAGGACATGAACAACATCAGGGGATGGAATAGGGGAAATCATTGGTACCTCTGGTAGTGAAGTAGGTGTAGGATTCTGAATAAGGGTCATTTGGTGATGCCTGTATTCAAGGATCATAGGACATTGGTATGTTAAATGATCCAGGGATTCACAGAGAGAGCAAGGGAATATCATCTATTCGTTAACTGAAGTTGTGACATAGTGGATGTTCGTGGCATGAGTACTTGATGACATGGATGGGGGAGACTCTTGCTGAAATATCTGGCGTACTGTCGTTAGTGTCTATCGAAATTGACGTAGCAAGGGGCAATGGTGGGTGTAATGGCCATACTTTGAGTAGATGGAACAGGAAAATTTGGTTCACATCCCTATGGTACCAGTGGTTGGAGACGTGGTGGTAGTACTTGGGGTGTTGGGTGGTGTGACAAGTGGTGTGGTTGCTCGAGGAATTTAGATTAAATTGCATAACTTGGGGAGAGAGGGACATCAATTTGTGGGGTGTCCTTATTTCTCGCATAGTGCACAAGGAAGTTGAACTCGGGGAGGGGAGAAGTGGAGTGGTGGGCTCTCTCTTCTTCCTTCTTCCCCCAGCTGTAGCGGTGTTTCTTGCGAGTGGGGGTGAGGGTGGTGTAGTGGGAGTGAGGACTAGTATCTGCATTGGCATGCCTTTGGTTTGGGGAGGAAGGGATGGTTGAGGAACCATCTCAGGTGGGTACATATACCAAACTGGGATGGAAAGCATCATGTTAGGTAGAGTAAGTGTGGTGGCTAACTGGAAATCTTGTATGCCTAGTGGGGGGTATAAGAAGGGGGACTATCTCCCAAACCAAGATGTGACCTTAGGGGGGAGGGATATTAGGAACACATGGTGATGGAGAGTTCTCAGGGGATTCTTGAGGGAGGAGATTTGTGACTAGTGGGACATCAGGAAGTGAAGAAGCCTCAGTGGGAGGGATGGTGTCTCCAGTGTTAGTTCCATTGGAAGAGATTATGCATACTTGAGTTGAGGGAAGGATGAGCGGGGGTGCTCCATGGTATGTCCCTAGCAAGTATGGATCTTTGAAGATGTCAGGGCCCATCTGAATGAGTGGGTAGACATTGGGATTAGTGTCTATTGGGCTCTAAATATTTCCTAAAAAAAACCTCTATGCATCAACCAAAGGTAGGTGCTGGCACAAGTGTTTTACTTGTTTCCTATGTAGGTTCTTACATTCTATTTTCAATACCCAACCTCTAGAGATGCAACACCTGTAAATGAATAACAATCATAAAGGGAATGGAAGTTGTTCTATTCAAAGGAACAACATGACCTCCAAAAGGAACAACAATTGTTACATTGGGGCAAACTAATGTTTAATTAATTGCATTGTAGTATTTACCCAACTATCTAATTTGTCAACCCGAGGTTTGTAAATTAACGAAGCACAAGCAAAGTGTATGCAAGATTGAAGTGGGACTAATCTAATCTAATGTTTAAGCTACAACTAAAATTGAATAATTAATCTAACACATGACTTGGAATTGAATTAATCTAGTTGCGTAAATGAAATTAATCTAGGAATGAGAAATTGTATGAAGGAATTAATCTAGAAATGGAGAACTACATGAAGGAAAAACAAGTACAACATGTGAAGAGTTAAATAACACAACAACATATGTGAGCTCATGCCAATGAAGCAATCTTCTATTACAATAACCAAATCAATATGCATAACAAAATAATAAAATCATGATAACCAAAACCATGAACCAAATCTAAGAATCACTTTCTCTTTCGAATCCTAATGACTACCATTAATGACTACTCTAATTATCCACTTACAACTGATTGAATTCTAATTTCTCCTAATTGAATTCTCATGAAGAGAGAGAACTCTCTTTTATACATGAGAGCCTTGAAGATAAGATAACCATCACATTATTACAGATCCACTTTTCTCTCAACTTATTTCCCATTATTACAAAATATAATCCCTTTAAATCCTCACACATATCTCTCATATATCTTAGATAAGATATTCCAACCAAATCTCCATGATCTTCTCCTTAGAATGGGATTGAATTATCTCCTCAAATATTGAAATGGTGGAGCAATTATTCGAGAAGTCCTTTGAGTTAATCCTTCACATATTCCTACACATTACAAAGCTCACACATATTTGAGATAAATATGAAAACATGTCAATTTTCTAACATTTAATCACAAATTACCTTTTAAACGTAAAATGAATAAAGTGGAGAACAATAAGGTGAAACCCAAGTATATTTATGGAAATGATATCGTGAAAGGTTAATGGGGCGATGAAATGTGAAGAATGATAAAGGGAAAGATGGATGAAAATATAACATTTTTGAGCCCCAACGGTGTGGACAAAAGGTAAAATGTTATCGATGTTGGAGGAAGGGTTAGGCTCATAATGTGAAACCTGATCGATGGTGATGATCTTCTTGTTGTGGGGGAATATCATCATTCAGAATATAGAAGAGGATACTTCCTTCATAGCGTACATGTATCTATGACCGAACAAGATATTGTAATCGAGTGGGGCATCAATAACCTCAATGTCAATAAGGATAGTCTTACCCCCGAGTTTGATGGGGACATTTTGAGAGAGCCCTTCAGGAGAGGATGGTATGAGCTCGGGGGAGCCAAGATTTTTCCATACGGTTTTGGACATGATGCATGTGGATGCACCTTCGTCAATGATGAAATGATGAACGATGATGTTCTGAATTTTAACCATTATTTGGAATGCTACTAAAGTTGGGAGACGGGGTTCCCCACCATCAAGATCGAACATGAGGAGTCTAGTGTCAGTAGGGTTGACTACCCCCAGGGTGGAAAGAAGTGATTTCCGTTGAGTGGGATAGGTTTGAAGAAATTCTAAGATGGACATGGTGGCAGGAGATCGTGCCAAGTCATCGACCAGACTATAATTGTGTGTTTCCCTAGCTTGAGGGTTAGTGACATTTCGTCATAAGGGGATATGAGGAATACGAAAGGGGGTGTCAGTGTTAGGGAAAAAAATCATCAGAGGGGTCCCGTTGTAACTCGAACTGCTTCCAAGGTAGTGGAAGTAGAGTCACGAGTTGCACTGTATTGACGATTGTGTGTTTGTAGAAGGAATTCCTCTTCACTAGTGAGGAGGATAGTGCAATCTGCAGGGGTGCTAGGGTTTTGATACTGTCCCATCTGTGGTGGGACATGGTGTATTTCCTATTGGGTATTCATCACACCTTGGTGTGGAATCAGGTTTTGCAATACCATCAGGGGTTTTTGTTGCATATACTATTGTGGGGCCTGTTGGGAGGCAGGTGGTGCTGGGGGATGAGGTAATGGTGAGTATAATGGCCATACTCACCATAAAGGGCATAAGGGAAGTTTTTCTAGATTTTGTTGCTATTATTCCCTTGGCATATTTTGTTATTTCCCCCTTAAGGGTTTTGGTTCCCTATGTTTTTGGTCGCCCCTAGCAGGTTGGTTCTGGTTTCCTCCTAGTCTGGGATTATGATTGTTTTGATTTTTTCCTTTTTGGAATTATTCGACCAATGGGATTGATTTTTCATATTTAGTTGTTCAAATCTTTAGAAATTGTTGAATGGGAGAGGTTGAATAAAGTTAACCCCAACGTGTGGTTGTCCCTGTGGAGGACCATGGGTGGGGGACAGGGGAAATGGAAAGGCCTTGGATTATTTTGTGTGATGTCGTATGTGGGTACATATAAGAAGGTGTGATGTTTCCTGAGTGTTTAGGGTGTAAAAGGCTGAGGTAGGGGCTGGGAACTTGGATTTGGCACAGCTTGAGGATGCATCATGGAGTGTCGATCTTGCGAGGGTCCCTTTCGTGGGTGGAGGGTATAATAGAATTGTATGTCTTTGGAGTGCAGGGAGGGTAATAAGGAATTAATAGGGTATGTCTTTGGGTAAGGGGGAGGGGGGTAATAAGGAATTCCTCCATATATTGGTGGATGTTGGCGTGTACCATACATCGCCAATGGTTGGATGAAAAGATTATGGTGTGTTGTTGCACCAATCAATCCATCTGTGGAGTGAGACATGCCAGGTTTGTCTTGGCTGAATGGTACAAGTCTTGGGAGGTCAGGTAGTACTGTGCATAAGTATCCTGACTATGAATAGATGAGGTCATATTGTTGAGCCTTGTTGATGGCTTCTTATTCATATTAGGGGAAGGTGGAAGCCACATCTTTGCTAAGGAGGGAGACAAGTGATCTGAGAAACCAATCAAGGCATTGTTGTTTGGTGGTTTCTACTTTGCATAAAGTATGTCATCAACGCAATTCGTGAATGTGGTCAGTGATATGTGTGGGTGAGGTTTGTTTAAAATTAGAGAGTATTTAAAGACCATTGTCATGTATAATTGGTAATTAAAATAAGGTAAAAAATGCTTTGGCCAAAGATTAAAAATTCGCATGAGACCTTGATTTTTCGTCTACATACCACTTAGCTGATGGGCCAGTGAGTGTGTGTTGAAATAACCTTAATCAGATGGAATCGTCCATGATGTTGTTGCAAGAGCACCATAAGTGGAAGGTCATGACATGGTTGGTAGGGTCGTCTCCTACCTTTCCTTCAAATTTCGGGATGTCGGAAGGTAGTTTGGTGGGCATTGCAGGCCATGTGGGGTCATGCAATATAGGATCATTTGTGAGCTTACTCAGATCCGGAACACTTGACTTGGAACACTTGACTTGGAGGATTTAAATTTTCCTATTTGACAACTTCTAATGTTTTGAAGATGTGAAAACCAAATAACAGGGAGTTATTTGGATGCCTATCCCTGAGATACTACCTAGACTAAAAAATTTCTTTTGGCACCTCCTGTGGAGGAAAACTTAGTTAATTTTTAGAAAAAAATTAGATGTGGTTGTTTGAGAGAGTGGGGGTGTGAACCAATCTCGTTTAAATTAAGTGGGAGTGGCTAGTCTCATCCAGAAAAGGGTTAGGCATTTCAGAATCCCTTTATAGGAAACTTACTTCAACCTCCACGATTCTAGATGAAACTATGTGAGTGAGTAGTGACTTTGTGTGTGAACAAGTGAAAGTGTGCCAAATTTTTAATAAGTTAGGTGTCACCTTGCAGCATCTGGACTTCACGTGGTCCTTATAAGTCTTGATTACCTAATTTACTAGATGCCATTGGTACAACCTTGTGAAATTTTAAAGTCCCTGTAGAACTAACATGTGGACATATGGGTCCTTACCAATCCTTTAACTCCCTAGTGTGATTTAATCTAAGAAAGATTTAAAATACTATCCTAGATTGTGGGCATGTGGCCATGTATGGGCTCGTTACAAAACCTTTAAACTCCCCTAGTGATGTAATCTAAGAAAGTAGATTCAAAAACTATCCTATCTTTGTAGCATGTGGGCATGTATGAGCCCTTACAAATTTAATATGTGTTTGAAAAAGAAACTAAGAGGAGTCCCGAGGGGGATGTTGTCCTCTCCTAAAGATTTTTTCTTTAAGGGAGATGAAATATTCCCTCAATCATTTTTTTTATTCTCAAGATCGCTCTATGGCGTGAGAGAAGAGCATAGTCAATGATTAACGTTCAATTTTTAGTCCCAATGCAAGCGGTTATATATGTTATTTAGAATGATTCCAACTTAACTTTAATCAAAGAAAGCCATCCATGTGGAAAAATGAAAGCAAAAAGAGGATAAATATGGATTTTAACCCCCTAAGTGCCTATGTTTTGACTAACCCTTCATGTGGAGAGGGAATATAAATGTGATGCATATTACAATTTGCATAGAATCAAGTTTAAGAAGGCTATGGGCCTTCAACATATCACAAAAACCCATACAATGTTTGAATTTCTGAACAGATGTGCCGGTCACAAAGTAGACAGAGGCGCATGTGGCACCAATGCACAAACCATAAATGAAATGTTGTCATAGGTGCATAGAAGGTGTTGAGGAACAAGGTTCTCATGGAGCACATGCTTATAAGGCGCGACTATGGGCTAAAAAACCCGCACACTTTCTATTACACTACTAGGAAGGAAATTTTGGATGAAATTCTCTTAGCACAACTCTGAATTTAGCTTTTTGCAGGCAGGCTTGGGCCGATTATGGTTCCTGCAAGTTAAATAAACCAAAAATAAGTGCTCAAGCAACCCAAATGGGGAGGAAATTGATACCTATCCCCAATGCAGTCTCCAATCTGTTGTATCCTTTTTGTCACCTAAATGAGCAAAAGAAGGACACTTACAAGCCTAGTTGGGTTAGCTAGACAGGACGAAAATGAGTGCAAGAGTTAGAAACATCAAGCACAATAAGAAAATAAACAACTAATCTAAAATAATTAAAGAAACTAAACTAATGTGCATAAGGGAAATAAAACAAAAGAAAGACCGATATTCATGCCACCAATGGATAGATTGTATTAGTGGGAAAACACCAAAGAAAAAGGGAGACTTATGGGTACCCTCTTCCTCTAAGGGAGGGCTCTTGAACCCCCACTAATTGATATCTTCTTACAAATGACAAGCTAAAAGAAAATGGTGAACACATCCAAATCTCATTCACTCAAGAGGTGATGTGAATGGCCCAATGAAATTATTCTTATATGCTCCAATGAGGAAAGACGTTCTTTAAAGGAGAATAGAGGAAGCATAACAATACAAATAGATTCTTGGAAATATAGTGCACCCATGGCCTCTTTTTATAGAAAATATTTGAGGCATTATCCAACTGGTCTTTAGTGTGAACAAGGGGCCCTTTAGGGAACATCTAGGTCTTTGACCAGCCCCTGCTTGGATTTAGCTCAGATTTGGGGGTCAAATAAAATTGGGATCTGAACCAGAAGTGGGTGGGAGGCTGAACAGAATCATTAATACTCCATTCTTAAGTGTGCGCGATGTTTTGCATCCATAGTCCTACATCGGGCACATGTGCACTTTTTCGAAGTTTTCGACTAGCACACGTGCGTGCACTTCCTTTGAACTCTGAGTGCATGCCAATTTTATAGCCAATTATATAGTTTTGTTCCCTTTGGAAATGCATTTTTGGGCCATGGATGAACTAATAGGTGTTTGAAGATGTTAGATTCATGTAACCATTTGCGGATGAAATTTTAGTGATAACACTTGTGTAGGTTGCGAACTTGGACAACCTACTTCCGTTGAAAACTATATGTGATAAAATTTGGCTCCACAGGGGATGGCATGCTCCCTGCTAGCTGCCAAGAACAAGAAGTTCCAGTCGACTAATTCATTGGGCTATGGAGTCATTCTCAAAAAACACCTTGTTGAGGATTAAAGGCCGACAAGCACACTATCCTAAAAATGAAAGAAAAATAGATGGGCTCCATGAGGAGCTTATTTATGTACATTCCTAGAATAATTGATGTTTACAAAGTGTTAGGTTAAATAAAATTCCACCATAGCTATTCAATAAAATCCCTAGCTACAAACTTGTTTACACTGTCACTAATCAAATAAAAACAATGCAACTGTGACAGCAAAATGATTACACATTTCAACTCTCCTCCCAATGTTGAAGTCAGGATAAAGCTGAGAGGCTCCAAGACATGAAGGAAATGAAACTCCATGTACTCCCTTACAGGTTCATAGAGAAAATGAAAAAACCCACTAGGCCGGTGACAAAAAACATGCTTTGTCTTACAGCTGCTCATAGATGGCTAAATGTCTCTAGAAAGCACGAGTGAGAGAATGGCGGATGCAGGTTGACTGATCCTAGGTGATGGTTGATCATTTGCAGGCTCTGGGTAGTATATGAACTGCACATTTGGTTCTCCCTCTTCTTTTTCATGAATCTCCCAAGGATCATAATCATAATCATCATAAACAGGAAACATGGGAAAGCTCTGCCCTTTGTCTTTTGTAGGCACAGAATGGTGGATTTCCACACAATATTTTTCCTCAATGTATAAAGGAAAAGGCTCTGTGGTATGCTCTTAGAAATCCTCAAAATCTAAATCATATGATTCCATATGTATAGCCATAGGATCATGAATCGTGTGACATAATCCTGGCTGCTTTAGAAGACCAGGCTACTCCTCTGTAAATGCCTCTCTAGTTGCAAATGAAAATCCTCCTTGCTCCTTTGAAAAAAACTCTCGATCATCAACAACTATAGTCTCTTTTCCTTATTATTGTTCTAGATCTAATTCATAATCACTATCTTCTTTCTCAGAATCTAAAACATGCTAACAATCTTCTTCCTTAGGCACATGCAATTTTTCAAGATATGCTTGCATATGAACCCCCTTGCTAGGCCTGATGTTCTCTTTGAATTATTCAACATCTTCAAATAGGTGTCTTAACAATGAATATTTCCTCTTTCCCAGGAGAAGGACTAGCTCTGGATCCTGAGCCATGACATAGTACACCATGGCAGTAGTCTTCGTGGGTCTGTTCTCCATAGTCATACTATGATAAACACTGTAAAACCTCTTGTTGAATACAACCAAGGCTTCCTCTTCCCCTCTCCTCAAAGCATTAAAATCAAACCAATATTGATCAAGGGACTTGTTCTCACCACAACACTTTAAAAATGCATGGTGTTTTCACCCAATTAGTCACTAGGTGAGCAAATTAAGAGTGCTTACATGCCCAGTTGGGCTCTGCTAGGCATGACAGCTGTGAAGTAAAAGGTTAGAAGGAGAAACAACAGAGTTATAAACAAAAATCAAACTAAAACTAATTAAAACTAAGAGAATATGAAATAATGAAAAATAAATACAAATGGACCAATATCACCAATGTATAAGATGATCTTATTGATGAAATCCAAAGGCACAAAGAAGAAAGGGGACTTGGGTCCCTTCTTTCTCCAATGGAAGGCTCTTGAGGCCCTCAAAGCTTGCTCCCCTTACAATGAAAGGATGAAAATGTGGGTGAAATAACTCCAAGCTTGTTCACTCAAGTGAGGGGTGAATAGCTCTATGAAATGCAGCTTGTAATGTTTATTGCCAAAGAATGGGTCCTTAGCAATCTCAGCAGAATAACAGTATAAAGAATTCCTTGAGAAAATGGGTGGTTATTCACTTGGCTTTTATAGCCCAACATTGGGATATTATGCAACCTCTTTTTGAATGTGAAAAGGGGCTCTTTAGAGGCTCAATTAGGTCTTTGTCCAGCCCACCATGAGGATTGGGGCTTCGGTTGGTGTCAAATCGGCAGGAGATGATCCATTAGTGGTTGGGAGGCCCGACCAATTTCAATAAATACATCGTTTAGCAGGTGGTTTTTCCCAACGGTGGTACCTTGTGCACATATGCATGCTTTGTACATTTCTACATTGCATTGCATGCGCGCGCACCCAGGTGATGTAAAGTGCCTTTCAAATTTTGGTCATTTTGTATAGTTTTTGACCCTTTTAAATCTGTGGAATTAATCTTGTACCATGAATGACCCTTTTGCAATGCTGAGGAATTAATCTTGTGCCATGAATGACTTTTTCCTGTTTTGACGATGTCGAGTTTCTTGTCGCCATGTGCGGATGAAATTTCAATGATAACACATGGCATAGCTCGATCCAGAAAACAATAGAATCATCTTCGAGATATCTAAACCACACAACAACATCTCCAAACATGGATTGTGAGAACAACCTCATGGAAACATCATCATGAACAATCTCAAACTAATCCACAAAGATCTCAAAGCCCTCCAAATGTCTCTCATCTATAATATGATCCTCTCCATAAAACTGAGGAAGACACTCAAAGGAATAACAAGGATAAGGATGAAGGTCATGTGGCAGCCTTAAAGGTTTAAACAACTTATTTCTAATTTTAATTTGAAAATCAGTGGGATGATCATGAGGATTAACGAGTTAATGGCAAGGATAAGTAGGAATAATGGAGGGTAACAAGATTTGATAAGACCGTGAATCATTTTCAAGCTCCTCAGAGCTACAAGGGCGATCAATTTCAAGAGTATATGCAATATAGATCTCACTTTTATGAATAGGCAGAGGTGAAGACATGAGATTGGTATCTACAACACAAGAAGAGGGCATGTTTTCTTCTTCCAAGTATGGATAAATAAAGGAAGGCCTATTATCATATGAATAGACAAAGTAGAGGATAATCCTCTTTATATGTAAAGGGAAAGATAGAACTGAGCTGATAAAAAAGAACAAGAATTCATGAATAAAGATCATAAACTAATACCTAGTCTTCCCCTTCGGTATGGTTATCTTTCTATCAACAGGATCCTCCCCATTGGAGTCTTTGATAGTGGAGTCTCTAGGTGCAAGTTGCAATATTCAATGGTTCTGATGTCTGATGCACCTTCAAAATCAGAAGCTTGTTGTCATTCTTACCCAGGGAAATGTCTTTAATTTTTTCCCCGACAGCGGCGCCAAGAATTTTAGCACTGAGAGTCACCCTCAGATTGTGGGAGGATAAACCCAGTACCCATTAGATTTTTTGGTGGATGTTTTTTTTATATGAGTGGAGGTCAATGGACAAAACTCAATATATGAGTGATGTTCAACACATAACTGGACAAGAAATGCACAGGGAAGTGAGGGCCACAACTAACTTCAGTCAGTCAATTGAGTTTAAGTGTGAGAAGAGGGAATATTTAGTAAGAAAGGTGGACAAGACTGTTATGGGCATCAAGCCTTCAAGCATCTTGGAGAATAAAAACTTAGACTCAATATCACTCTTAAGCTCAAGCTTAAGACACTAAAATATGTCCAAACAACACAATCACAACAACACAATGATCAAACCTACATAACCATGCAGATACAACAACTCGACTGGATCCACAATGCCCAATCCATTCATTGTAAGAGGGGAAAAGATAACAAGGAATCCAACTAAATCTAGTTGCGATACTACTACAATCAAACCTACATTACAACAACATAACAACCCTTGACTGGATCCTCCATGCCCGAGTGTTTTAACATAGCTTTTATAAAGAGATGAAAAGAGGTTGACTTCTATTAATCTGAAAGTCTCAAATCCGATACATAACCAGAGAACATTTCTGGCATCAAAACATTACAAAATAGGGAGCTCTGCTCAACCAGTTGACCTACTTAAAAAAATATGAAAACTATCTCTTTATACTCAGATCAGTCCCCGACTATGAGGAGTGTGATCGCATCACTACATTCAAAGCATTGCGTCCGAGCAGTCTTCTGTTAGACTATGCATGTATGCCTTTGTTAGACACGAGCTTGGATCAGTATGGGTCTGCATGAAAATATGACCATAGGGGTACCATGGATGATGGTTCATTCCCCACGGTCGGGCCCTTTATGCCTTCTAATTATTGAGTGAGTCGAGGTTCCAACCACCAGTCCTTCATTTACTAACTCAACCCTTGAGATCGGGATGAGGCTTAGTGCCTAGGGGGTGGTCGTGTGATTCTCTCGGATCAAACACTATATGAGCATGTGATTTCAAGGCCATCAAAATAGGTTTGACTCACACCGCTTTTGGGCCCACAATCAACCGCCTTCTACCACATATCACTTTCTCCAAAGCATGGTTTCAATTGCAGGACTGCTCAATAATTTTATCGATCGAGCAAGTTGCATCCCCGCAATGAAGCATGATCGTTGATCTAGATGCGATCTGAGATATAGGTGCACCTGCTAGATTTAGCACTACTACCAAGCTTAAAGACCCGCCAACTTTAGAATCCGCCAAAATGTGCCCCACAGGAGGTGGAATCTACTCTTGATGTTTAACAATAACACCTCCTAGAGGATGACCTATCGGTTCTATGTTGACGTGTCATGAAAGAGAAGTGACATGTGTTTCTAAGAAAGAAGTGAATGATATGCCCATGACTACCTGGACTAAGTGCCATGTGTCACTGTCGAACAGGTTCCAGGTGTCACGACCGACAAGTGCACCATATGTCCATACTAATAACTGCCACGTATCCTCTTAAATATATGGTTGAGATCTCCTTCGGGTCTTCAGACTCCGGGAAAATCAAATATAAAACCTCATCCTCTTCCATGTGATTTTACCTAGAGCTAAGGATCTGGCAACATGTGGCTCCTGGATCAACGACTAAGATCCCTTTGGGTCTCCGGGCTCTGGGAAAATAAAAACTTAAATATTTCTTTTTACCTTTTGCTTTCCTTCAGAGCCCTAGATCTGGCACTGTGTATCCATTTGAATCGGACGACTGAGACTTAATCTACGCCTTCAGGCTTCGGGTGTTTCAGGTCTTCGATACTTTGGGAGGCACTACTGCTAAGATCAATGACTCCCTATTGATTTTGAGATCAATGGTAAAAGATTTCTTTGGGAGTTCGAGCTTCATCTCTTTGGAAGTTTTATGCACTTGTCACTTCAAAACTCTCGAAGCTCATTTCCTCGAATGCTTGGATCAGCTGTCGTCTGTCCCCCTCAAGATTAGATGGCTCATTCTCACTTCGGATTTTGGGACTTTAGACCTTTGAAAAACAACTTTAACAATATTTTGAACCCTCTATTCCTGCGAACTATCGATCTGATATTCTCAGGAATGTCCGTCATTGAAGCTAATCTCGCCTGTTACTTGCATTTCGAGCTCGAAATGGACTGCTTTGAACGTTGTACTTTGACATTTCTTTTGCAGGCCATGAAATTGGACAACCTGCTTCCATTTACAACTATATGTGATAACAATACCTTTTCATCTTATTCCAAAGTGGTCCAAATATGTGTAGTTCTGTTAAAAAATTATGTGACTTCCTTGGCTTCCCTTTCCATTTCATCTATCTGGAATGTTGTTTTTTTGTTCTCACTGTGTCTTTTCAGGTTTCTATGTTGTGGTGTGTGGTACTATATGAATTCATAACTTCTATAGAGTTTCATGGACTTATATGATTTTTTCCATGATCTCTTCTATCTGTGCTTCTGTGACACATACGACATATTCCCCCCCATCCCGAGCCTTGTCCTCCATGAACTTAACATCATCTCTTTTCAAGGTGATGACTAGACCCTCCTTGGTGTACTTCATGTTTTTGCATGTCTCTTCCATCTGCGTTGTGGTTATTTTATCTGTGAGGGCTACACCCCACTTGTCGTCGCATGTTCCCCCTCCTCTCCATCATGATATGTGTCTACCTTCCTGGCATCGTTCTGAATGTATGCCCTGGGCACCGTTGTTTTCCTCCTTGGTCTCTTTTTCATTCCACTGCTTCCTGAGACTTGATTGCATGCCGCAACCTTCCTAGTGTTAGAAGTTGGGATATTTGTCTTTGTTGAAGGACCTCCTTCCATTTTCCCCTTAAGTTTTTATGATGTAATTTTTGTTGGCTTTGTTGGTGGTTTGGATACTGGAATCTTCCATTGCGCAGCCCAGTCTTTGATTATCCAATCAATCTCTTCCCTTGTGACCTAGTATTGCATCTCTAACCATTCCTTCTTTGGATCTCTTGTGGCCTAGATCCACATATGGTTCCTGGATTCCTTRAACCTATCTATCCCTTCCGATTCCTATACCACTTCGACTAGAATGCACCACACATTGGTTGTGTATTATTGTATCTCTTCCTGCAGCATAGTGAACACCATGTTATTCTCCTGCTGATTTTTGTTGTCCTTGGCCTACAAGAYGGATTTGTATGTGGTTTTGTAGCACTTCCCTTTTCTATGYAGAAAGGATAATAAATTTAGCTCCTACCATCTTGACAAGGCTATGAGGATATTTAACCAATAATAATGGAATTTAGTTCCATTATCCTATGTGTCTCTACAGTTGATCAAGAATTGGTTCAGGAAGTAAGGCACCTAACTTAACATTATCCCCTTAGTGCACTACGTCATTACTTAGATAACACCTTCTGGAGCCTCTTATTTTCTGCACTTTCTTAGTAGCTTGGAAGTCATGAGCTTGTTGGTGAACCTTATCACATATTCAATGATGTCTCTATGCACTGTGCCCCTATTCCCTCTACTGGTACCAAACTATGCCATGACTATCTTGGTAATGTCCTTCTCATTTTATTTTTTGTCCAAGTATTTCTTTGGTTGCACACCCACTATGGGTAATCCTATCATTTTTCTTATCAATGCCACATCGAGTTGTACTAGCCTATCCATCCAGAGAATTATGCCATGTACCCGGGCTAGAATTTTTTTGACATAGAGCCCAACATTTTTATTGCACACAAAGTGTGGTATGTCTAGGAGGTTCATGATCTTGGAGTTGCAGTGCCCTATTATCCATAGCATGGGCTCCATGATTGGTTTTCCCAGGGGTCCAATTTCCCTTGTGTTCACCAAGTAGGATTCCTTGGCCAAGTCTGGGAATTTTTTTATGTCACGCACATCATGGTATGAGTACCTTAGTTTAGGCACTTTCCCAAGCATGTCCTCCATGGTAACCACTATGTTTGGGAGGTAGGGAAGTGTAATTTCTGCGGTGTCTTGCGCCTTCCTTTTCTACCTGACGACAGATGGGTATGCCTCCATTGTTTCTATGTCATATTCTCCCCCCTTCTATTCCAGCTGGTTTGTGATGTCCGTGACCAACACCTCCTCATCGTCATGCCCCTATTGTTGACCCTTCATTTTGTCGAGTTTAACTGGTGTTTAAGAATTAGGGTTTCTAATACCATTCTGAGTCTCACATATCTACCCTACTTCCCCTTGTGTTGTTGTCGATGTTTCCTCTTCAACTCTCATCGGTTTGAGTGACTCTGTCTCTGAATTTGTAATGCCTTTAAGCTTGATGATGTTCTATGGCTCCACCATCCTTTCCTTCCTCCTTTGTCCCCATCGAGTAACCCATACATATTGTCCTGGTGCACCAAAATTTGGTGGGGTCATGTTGTATGTGGTTTGAACACTTTCTCTCTTATTCACACAATTACATGTAGGGACCACATTTCTATCTTGATCTATGCTAAACAATCACCAAGTGTTGTGCTAACCCATGATTTTGGCACTTTATAGATCTGGTCATAACTATTTTTCACTTTTTCCGTGCATTTGCGTCGAGTCCAATTTTCCTTGCATGTTGTATTTATATGTTGTCGCATGAGTTGTTGCACGTGACTTTTTTACACTTTCTTGTTGTTCAACCAACTTCTGCTTCTTTTTTTATTTTTCTTCTTTTTCTATTTTTGTATTCCTTTTTCTTATTTTTCTCCATTTTATTTTCTTTTTATAAGTTTTTCTCCCTAATATCTACTATAGTACACTATATACATGACTTCCTTATTACGTTGCAATTAATAAGAGTTAGTAGGTTGAGTTAGTAGGTCGTGGACTGGATCTCATCAAAGAGGTGGGTGCCTCAAGGGGGGATGCACAAAACAACCGGACCCCAGCCTTCGACCCTTCACAGGTATCTCCCTACCTTATGGTTTTAGGAACACTTGACTTGGAGGATTTAAAGTTCCCTATTTGACAACTTCTAATGTTTTGAAGATGTGAGAACCAGATAACGGGGAGTTATTTGGATGTCTATCCCTGAGATACTACCTAGACTAAAAAAACAAATTTGGCACCTACTGTGGAGGAAAAATTAGTGAGTTTTTAGAAAAAATATAGATGTGGTTGTTTGAGAGAGCGGGGGTGTGAACCAATCTCACTTAAATTAAGTGGGAGTGGCTAGTCTTGTCCAGAAAAGGGTTGGGCATTTCAGAATCCCTTTGGAGGAAACTTACTTCAACCTCCACGATTCTAGATGAAACTATGTGAGTGAGTAGTGACTTTGTGTGTGAACAAGTGAAAGTGTGCCAAATTTTTAATAAGTTAGGTGTCACCTTGTAGCATGTGGACTTCACGTGGTCCTTACAAGTCTTTATTACCTAATTTACTAGATGCCATTAGTACAACCTTGCAAAATTTTAAAGTCCCTATAGAACTAGCATGTGGACATATGGGTTCTTACCAATACTTTAACTCCCTAGTGTGATTTAATCTAAGAAAGATTTAAAATACTATCCTAGATTATGGGAATGTGGGCATGTATGGGCTTGTTACAAAACCTTTAAACTCCCCTAGTGATGTAATCTAAGAAAGTAGATTCAAAAACTATCCTATCTTTGTAGCATGTGGGCATGTATGGGCCCTTACAAATTTAATACATGTTTGACAAAGAAACTAAGAGGAGTCCCAAGGGGTTTGTTGTCCTCTCCTAAAGATTTTGTCTTTAAGGGAGATGAAATATTCCCTCAATCATTTTTCTGATTCTCAAGATCACTCTATGGCGCGAGAGAAGAGCATAGTCAATGATTGAAGTTCAATTTCTAGTCCCAATCCAAGTGGTTATATATGTTATATAGAATGATTCCAACTTTACTTTGAACAAAGCAAGCCATCCATGTGGAAAAATGAAAGAAAAAAGAGGATAAATATGGATTTTAACCCCCTAAGTGCCTATGTTTTGACTAACCCTTCATGTGGAGAGGGAATATAAGTGTGGTGCATATTACACTTTGCATAGAATCAAGTTTAAGAAGGCTATGGGCCTTCAACATATCACAAAAACCCTTACAATGTTTGAATTTCTAAACAGATGCGCGGGTCACAAAGTAGACAGAGGCGCATGTGGAACCAATGCGCAAACCAGAAATGAAATGTTGGCGTAGGTGCACAGAAGGTGATGAGGAACAAGGTTCTCATGGAGAACATGCTCGGAAGGCACGACTGTGGGCTAAAAAACCTGCACACTTTATATTACACTGCTAGGAAGGAAATTTTGGATGAAATTCCCTTATCACAACTCTGAATTTAGCTTTTTGCAGGCAGGCTTGGGCTAGTTATGGTTCTTGCAAGTTAAATAAACCAAAAATAAGTTCTCAAGAAACCCAAATGGGGAGGAAATTGATACCTATCCCCAGTGGAGTCGCCAATCTGTTGTATCCTTTTCATCACCTAAATGAGAAAAAGAAGGACACTTACAAGCCTAGTTGGGTTAGCTAGACAGGACAGAAATGAGTGCAAGAGTTAGAAACATCAAGCACAATAAGAAAATAAACAACTAATCTAAAACAATTAAAGAAACTAAACTAATGTGCATAAGGGAAATAAAACAAAAGAAAGACCGATATTCATGCAACCAATGGATAGATTGTATTAGTGGGAAAACACCAAAGAAAAAGGGAGACTTATGGGTACCCTCTTCCTCCAAGGGAGGGCTCTTGAACCCCCACTAATTGATATCTTCTTACAAATGAAAAACTAAAAGAAAATGGTGAACAAATCCAAATCTCATTCACTCAAGAGGTGATGTGAATGGCCCAATGAAATGATTCTTATATGCTCCAATGAGGAAAGAGGTTCCTTGCAGGAGAATAGAGGCAGCATAACAATACAAATAGATTCTTGGAAATATAGTGCACCCATGGCCTCTTTTTATAGAAAATATTTGAGGCATTATCCAACCGGTCTTTAGTGTGAACAAGGGGCCCTTTAGGGAACCTCTAGGTCTTTGACCAACCCCTACTTGGATTTAGCTCAGATTTGGGGGTCAAATCAAATTGGGATCTGAACCAGAAGTGGGTGGGAGGCCGAACAGAATCATTAATGCTCCATTCTGAAGTGTGCGCAATGTTTTTCATCCATAGTCGTGCATCGGGCACATGTGAACTTTTTCAAAGTTTTTGATTGGCACACATGCGCGTGCTTCCTTTGAACTCTAAGTGCATGCTGATTTTATAACCAATTATATAGTTTTGTGCCCTTTGGAAATGCATGTTTTGGGCCATGGATGAACTAATAGGTGTTTGAAGATGTTGGATTCATGTAACCATTTGCGGATGAAATTTTATTGATAACACTTGTGTAGTTGTTACACATTATTTTTGTCATCCCTATGACCGTTAATGATGTAAACCTATTTGTTGCCTTTAGAGGGGTCAGTGGCCTGAGTTCCTGAAGAGAGAAGGGAGAAAAACTTTTCCTGAGAAAAGAAGTTGCATTTTCCCTTGTAAAAACCCTGTTAAAAAGGAAGTTTGCAGGTTGCTATATAGGCAGGGTGCAAGAATGCTTGATTCTCGTAGGTTTCACCATAGCTAGGGTACGAGATGTTCGCAGGTTTCTCTATAGGCAGGGTGCGAGAATGCCTACACGTTGGAAAAAAAAGTGTTTTCTCGAATCTTCTAGAAGGAGAAACTTCTATGGTGAGGTGGCATCCGAATGGTTTGGATCTTACTTGTTTTCATGATTTAGTGGGATCATCCTAACCTCCTCACCTTATCCTCTTCAAATTATAAAAGGAGAGGAGTTCTCATGGAGAAATTTAGCTTTGATTAGCTTTTGAGCTTTGGTTGGCTTGGAATTATGAGCTTGGTTAGAGTGGCTTTGAGATTTACTTTGTCAAGATAGATTGTGAGTAGCTATCAGATCCATGGTCTCAGAATCCTTGGAGCAAGAAGTGTGTGGGGAATGAAGGACAGTTGGAAGGGACCTTACGACATCAAGGCAAGGGTTGTAATCTCTCTTTCACATTCAATATGATACAGTAATATGATTCTTTCCTATAAAGCTTGTTGTGTTTTATTGTATGATTCCTTGATCACATACATAGGTTTATATTGAGTTTATGTTATTACTATTACTTTGGTTGGTTGTGTTCTTTTGCAGGTTCATCATTGTATGAGCGTTGGAATGAAGATAGGATGGCGAGGGCGAGAAGAAGTGGAATTTAAATAGCATGTCACCTATCCCTCTTTAGTTAGTAAATTCAATATCTAAAACTTAAGGAAAGCGTCATGTTCTGGTGTGTTTTGTTCTACATCTAGGTGGATCTAGGGAGATCAGTTACTGCCCGCACCTACCGATTAGTCCGATAACAAAATTGGTGACTCCACTGGGGATCAGATTGTTTCCTAGTTAGTCTAGTTTCCCTTGCTTTGATTTCTTGTTTTCTGGTCTCTAAGTCTGTGGGAGATCCATCCAGACTCTCTGGATCTGAAAGTTCACTCAAATTTAGTCCCTTTTCAAAAAAATTCTTGTTTACAGGCATTCTCGCACTATATCCTTTAGTGGCCTGCGAGAAACACCTGAGTTTGCACCCTGGTGTTAAGTCCAGTGAGAACCCCTCGCATTCAACCTTTGTTCAGCCTACGAGAATCTTTGATTCTCGCATTGTAATACACTACCAGCCTGCAAACTTGTTTGTAAAATTTTTTGGATTGGGTCTTGTCATTTTTTGATGCCTAGTTTTGCTTTGAACAACTGGATTGAACTTTTGGAGCCTATATTGATCTGTTTACAGTCTTCTTGAAATTCTTTGAGCTGCTTTTATCCATCTTTTCTTTTTTTGGTTTTGAAGGATTAGTCTCTTTCTTTGAGTGTCTTTCAATTACAAAGTGTGTGTTTTCTTTAGAATTGTTTAAGGAAAGATGAGATTTCTTCTGAATAGTTCGCTTTAAAAGAAAACTTCTAGTTTGGGTTTCTTTGTTTTAAGAAAGTTCATTATTGCTTTTAGTGAAATTTTTGAAACAAAAAGATTTAATTTCTTTCGTTATATTAGATTGGGGGCATCCTTGCATTTCAAGTAGCGAAATTGCATGATTCTTGGTGTTTTTTGATCTTAAATTATGAAAAAAAATTCCCCCTCATGGTCGGGGAGGAGGGGGGGGGGGCATGAATCGTGCATTGGTGTTCAGTACCTTTTTCTCTTGAGAATCTTGATATTGATGAGTTTAATATATTTTGGGACATCGTGCATATGGGAATGATAAATGTTTTCTCCTTCTCGTAGCATAGCTTTCATCGAAATGAAAAGATTGTATCTTCATATCTTTGCATAATTTTCAAGTCAGTCAAAACACCATATTGTTCACGCCATTTTCCTCTTGAGTAACAACAGCCATAAAATAAAGCGCTTATAAAAATTGATTAGATATTTTTTATCTTTTCTGGTAGAAAACTTACATTAGATTAGTTGTAGGGCTTTGGAAAAGGTGTGAAAAATAACTTTCCAAAGTTGAAAACAAACATAGAATCTTGAGTTAGGGAGCGGTTAAATCCACTTATTACATTTTGTCCTAGGATGCCCTTCTAGCACAAGGTTCAATCACGAGGTCACATTGAGACTAGCAGATTTACTCACCCTGCTTTGTTGGTCTTGGTGTAGAGGTTGCACATATTATGGGGGTCGCTTGAGAGGTATACCCACAATGATGAGTGGAAGCCTTTCGAGTTGATTTTGGGCTAGATACCCTGCCCTTGCACATGGATCAGACTGTCGACTGTTTCCCTAGGAATCATTGTAGTAATTGGTAACCTTAGTGGCCTATCTCTCTAGGTTATTTACATGAGGTGATTGTGGAGGGGCAAGTCTTCACGGTACCTGGAATCGACGTTGGCCAAACTTACTAGGGCTCCTTGGAGGGTATACCCATGATTATGTGTGGGAGCTTGCACCAGGGTGTAAGTCTGTTAAGAAGGTCGTCAACATAACTTTTCCACCCACTCTATCTCAGCCCCTTCTTACATTGCTCCCGTGACGTTGGATTTCATCACCAACTAGTGTGTTCATTGTGAGAAGGTTTTGCTTGTTTGCTTGCTTCCTAGATTTTTAGCGTGTGTTGTTTGTTTTCCCTAGTAGACTCTAGGTTGGATTTATTTAATGGAGTCAGTTCCTAGAATGACCAATGAAGGAAACCCTGCTCTAGAGGAACCTTTTGTTTTTCCCTCTTATGGAAATATTGGTCCTCCTCACCTCGCTACTTTGAGCCTTCCAGGTCTCACAATTGGATTACCGGTATGGTT
>SNQJ01S0029746.1:35509-57992 GCA_010110895.2 Picea sitchensis
GGCAAGTTATGTATTCCACAGGGGGAAAGAATCAACATTATAAGAGAAGCACATTCTTCTCTTATTGCTGGTCATTTTGGTGTAGGCAAGACAATGGATAATTTGTAAAGATACTTCTATTGGCCTAAAATGAATGAAATTATTTCAAGATATGTTCGAGGATGTTCGTTATGTGCCACAACTAAACCTAGAAATCGAAAGTTGGGTTTGTATACTCCACTTCCGACTCCTTCTCGTCCTTGGGAAAGCATTTCCATGGACTTTGTAGGAGGTTTACCTATGTTGAGATGAAATCATGATTATCTTTATGTTGTGGTTGATCAATTTAGCAAAATGTGTATTTTGATGCCTTGTACAAAGCAGGTTACAACTGAACAGATGGCACAAATATTTTGTCAAAATGTTTGGGTGCATTTTGGATTGCCTAAATCTATTATTTCTGATCAGGATTCTCAATTTATTGGAAGTTTTTGGACGAGTTTATGGGCACTCATGGGCACCAAACTTAAAAAGAGCACAACTTTTCATCCACAAACATATGGTCAGACAGAAGTAGTAAATCAAACAATTGTGCATCTTCTTCGTGCTTATTGCAGTAAGCATCCTAAACTTTGGGACGAACATTTACATTACATTCAACATGCATACAATCGAGCTAAGCACTCTTCTACTCAAATGTCGCCATTTGAAGCATGTTTTGGATATTTTCCCAAATCTCCTTTATATTTTATCTTTGGGAAGGATATTGCTATCGATGATCAATATGACATTGATAGGGCAGAAACGTTAATTGAACAAATTCAGTCGATACATCAAATGGTGCAAGAGCAGTTGGAAAAGAGTCAAGCCAAGTACAAGATGAGACATGACAAGCATCGTGTTGATCAGAGTTTCCAAGTTGGAGATGAAGTTTGGCATTACACCAGTAAGGAGAGGCTTAAAGGAGAAGGTAAAAAATTAAAACCGATTCGATATGGTCCTTTGAAGATTATCGACAAGATTGGTAACAATGCCTTTCATTTATATTTGCCTCCTTATATGCAAATGTATGCAGTTGTTAATGTTGATAATTTGAAATTATATGAGCCTCCGTTGATTGATGATCAAGGATATCATATTCAGATTCCTTCTATAGATGATTTTTCCCCAGAATATCTTATAGAACTACATGAAGACACCATCCTTGACAGGAGAATGCGAACTTCAAAATGAGGAAATGTGGAGTATCTTCGAGTTGGTCTTAAAGGTACAAATCCAAGTAAATCCTAGTGGATTGAGGTTGGAAGAGTGAGGGAACTATACCCTCATCTTCAAATAGACTGAAAATAGTATTTTGGAGTCCAAAATCTTTCTAATGGGGAGGTGTGATCAAGGGATCAAATTTTGCTCAAAAATTCAAAGTTCTCGGAATCATTTCAAATCAAACGAGAGCATAGGCCTCGTTGTTTTGAACCCAATGCAACTCGTTTGGGTTCAAACGGACATCAGGAGCGAGAGATATCGCATTCTGTTCAAAATGACAGACAGGCAAAAAAGGGGTGCTGACTGTATAGTCCGTACAGACGATGATGTGGCAGGATGTATGGATGACATGGCAGGCCATATGCTGACGTGGAAGAAAGTTATCAGACAGTTGGCATGTGACATAGTTTGTTGGCAGTGAATGGGATGGCAACACGTGGCCCAATCAAAGGCTACCACGTGTCACCTATTTGTTGGTTAAAATATTTGCACTCAACAGGAGTCGACCCCGTGACCTCTGGGGTAGGGTAAAGCTTTGGGAAAGGCCACCCAATCGGCATGCCCACACATGTTCCTTGTTATATATATGTATTTCATTGTATTTAACATTGTTTAAATGTATGTGGGGGCGTGGACCGGGCCGGGGCTAAGCCCTGACCCGTGGTTATATGTTATATTATATGCGACCGGAGCTACGGTGGTTAGACCCACCGTAACTTTGTTATAACCATTTGAATAATGCATGGTTTGGTATACCATGTGACCAAAATATATATATATATATATATATATATGCGCACAGGTTTAACATTATGGTTACCATGGTTTTTAAAAACTTAAGCCCTATTGTATAGCGCGCGGTCATGTGACAACCATGTGCCCTCGGGCCTTGGTAGTTAAGGCCGACGCGTAACAGTTTGACAGTTTGGACCGGTTGTGTGGTTTCACTCGGTGCCAAGTTTTCACGCTTTAAATTGTGTGTGGGCTAGGTTGAGCCAGAGGAGGTGCGTTTTGTAGATGCAGAGACAACAAGCTTGAAGGGGAGACTTCCAGGAAGCCTATCTACTTCATTTTTTGGCCAAACGAGGTGCCAAAAAATCCTAGCTAGGGGTTTTTAGATGTTCTAAATCCATTGGAGCAGTCTATTTGGCATTTTGATCATTTTAAGGCACATTTTTGAGCACTTTGAGAAAATAATACAAATGATCCATTGGAAGCTGGACCAGGAGATGTAGCCCAAGAGAGGGGTGAACTTCTTTATCATTTGTTGTGTTATGTGTTTTTCTGTTCATTGATTATGTTGTTGTTTATATGCATATTGAATGAGTAAATCCTTTTAAAGTTGTGTTGCAAAGTTGATCCATTTTCATTTTAACACATAAATTTAACTTACAAATATTTTCAAGAATACAGGTCTTCTTCATATTTAGATCAAAATGTAATAAGTGGATTTATGGTTGTTGTTACTGTTGTTTCCTCTTGAGTAACAATAGCCATAAATCCACTTATTACATTTTTTCCTGGGAAGCCCTTCTAACACAAGGGTCAATCATGAGGTCGCATTGAGACTGGCAGAGTTACTCACCCTGCTTTGTTGGTCTTGGTGTAAACAAGCAAAATTTTGAAAAAGGACTAAATTTGTGTGAACTTTCAGATCCAGAGAGTCTGGATGGATCTCCCATAGACTCAAAGACTAGAAAAAAAGCAGTCAAATAAAGGGAAACTAGACTAACTAGTAAACAATCTGATCCCTAGTGGAGTTGCCAATTTTGTTATCGGACAAATCGGTAGGTGCGGAAAATACGTGCAACCTCTACACCAAGACCAACAAAGCAGGGTGAGTAACTTTGCCAGTCTCAATGCCACCTCATGATTGACCCTTGTGTTAGAAGGGCTTCCCAGGACAAAATGTAATAAGTGGATTTAACTGTTCCGTAACTCAAAATTCTATGTTTGTTTGCAACTTTGGAAAGTTATTTTTCACATCTGTTCCAAAGCCCTACAACTAATCTAATGTAAGTTTGCTACTAGAAAAGATAAAAAATATCTAATCGGTTTTTATAACCACTTTATTTTGTGGTTTTTGTTACTCAAGAGGAAAATGGCATGAACAATATGGTGTTTTGACTGACTCGAAAATTATGCAAAGATATGAAGATGCAATCTTTTCATTTCGATGAAAGCTATGCTACGAGAAGGAGAAAACATTTATCATTCCCATATGCACGATGTCCCAAAATATATTAAACTCATCAATATCAAGATTCTCAAGAAATGAGAAAAAGGTACTGAACACCAATGCATGATTCATGGCCCCCCCCGACCATGAGGGGGAAATTTTTTCATAATTTAAGATCAAAAAATGCCAAGAATCATGCAATTTCACTACTTGAAATGCAAGGATGCCCCCAATCTAATATAAAGAAAGAAATTAAATCTTTTGTTTTCAAAAATTTCACTAAAAGCAATAATGAAATTTCTTAAAACAAAGAAACCTAAACTAGAAGTTTTCTTTTAAAGCGAACTATTCAGAAGAAATCTCATCTTTCCTTAAACAATTATAAAGAAAACACACGCTTTGTAATTGAAAGACACTCAAAGCAAGAGACTAATCCTTCAAAACCAAAAAAAGCAAAGATGGATAAAAGAAACTCAAAGAATGTCAAGAATACTGTAAACAGATCAATATAGGCTCCAAAAGTTCAATCCAGTTGTTCAAAGAAAAACTGGGTATAAAAAAATGACAAGACCCAATCCAAAAAAATTTACAAACAAGTTCGTAGGCTGGCAGTGTATTACAGTGCGAGGATCAAAGATTCTCGTAGGATGAACTAAGGTTGACTGTGAGGGGTTTGCACTGGACTTAACACCAGGGTGCGAACTCAGGTGTTTCTCGCAGGCCACTAAAGGGTACAGTGCGAGAATGCCTGTAAACAAGCAAAAATTTGAAAAAGGACTAAATTTGAGTGAACTTTCAGATCTAGAGAGTCTGGATGGATCTCCCATAGACTCAAAGACCAGAAAACAAGCAATCAAAGAAAGGGAAACTAGACTAACTAAGAAACAATCCGATCCCCAGTGGATTTGCCAATTTTGTTATCGGACAAATCGGTAGGTGCAGACACTAATAGATCTCCCTAGATCCACATAGATCTAGAACAAAACACACTAGAACACGACACATCCCTCTTTAGTTAGTAAATTCAATATCTAAAACTTAAGGAAAGCGTCATGTTCTGGTGTGTTTTGTTATAGATCTAGGTGGATCTAGGGAGATCTGTTAGTGTTCGCACCTACCGATTTGTCAGAGGATAGTTTTTGCGTCTTTGACGCAACCTCGTTAAAAAATGAAACAGAAGTCTTTGAGCATGGTTTTATGATTGCAAGCTCATTAAAAAATGAAACCACTTATGAGGATAGTTTTTGCGTCTTTGTGGCAACCTCGTTAAAAAATGAAACAGAGGTTACGAGCATAGTTCTTGTTTCTATGTCAAGCTTGTTAAAAAATGAAATAGTTTTTCCCCCTCTCTATTTGAGTCAAGTCCTTCATCTAGTATTTGAAGATTCATTTCATTCTCCTTTGCAATTGGATGAAATGAATCTTGGGGGGAATTTGCTTACAGCTTCTGGACTTCATGTTGAATTTTGAGCCCCGAGCTTAGTCTTTGTTCTTAAGCTAGGGGCTAAGTACCAACCATGCGTTGGGAAGTTGCAAACATAGTTTTCTATGGCTCAATCTTGCGTAAAAATGAAACCACTTATCTCAAGCATAGTTTCCTCTGGTTCAAGCTTGTGTAAAAATGAAACCAGGTTCAAGCATAGTTTTGTTTAGTTTTTAAGCTTGTGTAAAAATAAAATCTATCCCAAGCATAGTTTTGTTTTGTTTTAAAGCTTGCGTAAAAATAAAAACAATCCTCACCTTAGTCTTTGTTCTTTCTYGTGCTCGTAAATCAATGAGAATGTAACTGAGTATACTTTTATCACTTTTTCGTACTCGTAAAGGTTATACGAAAAAGGAACCCACTAGAGTTCCCTTTAAGCTCTTTTCAGACTCTCTAAACATGGAAAGATTGTTGAGCGATCTTGTTATTTTCACGCTCGTTAAAGTGTTTGAAGAAAGCATTTGTTGGGCAATAATTTATCTCTTTTTCGGTCTCATCAGACTATTTTACGAAAAAGGAACTGAGAGAGTTCTCTTTTCAGTGTTTTTCCAGACTCTATAATCATGAAAAACCTTCGAGTTTTCTATCTTTGGACTCGTTAAACAAACATCGAAAGACCCATAATGGGACCGAACCACTCCTTCCTAGGGTTCGTTAAACATACTCTAAGGGACTCGTCCGAAGGATGAGCTTACATTACAAGCATATGTTATCCTCCTCAAGCTTGCACAAAAATAAAGAGGTACTCGCCAGAAATGGTGGGGGAAAAATTGCAAAAGAATTGTGTCTAAACCTGTATTCCATGGAAGAGTCACTTTTGAACATGACACCCTTTCACTCGCTTTGTGTTTAGGTTGGAAAATCCACTTGTCTCGTGATCATACTCCTATAAGATTCAAAATTGGTCTGTGATCCTTGTTGTTGAGTCAGTATTTCCAAGACAGTTGTTGTGTCGTTAATATGTTCAAAAAATAAGTTCAACCCAGAAAGCCTTCTATTGCGTCGACCATTTCTACAGTCTTTAAGCCTTCTATTGCGTCGAACATCCCTGAGTCAGTCCTAAATCACTTGTTACTCTAATCTACATCAAATCTTATTACTTGTTTCCTTTCATTGATGTGGGATACATTAAGGCCCTCTTGTGACGAGTCTTTTCCTATCAACTTCAACTCATTATCCAGGAATTAGACTTAGAAATTAATTAGTACCTTGGAACTTGCATGCCTCAATGGCAGGTTTCCTCGCTTTCGACAGCGAGTTTTCATTATCGACCCCTGAATGAGAGATTCCTTCGAGTTTTTGACCTCATCTCATTGATTCACATTCGTTGGATTATACCAGATTACCTTGGTAGTCATTGACATTAATGGCGATTTCCCTCGCACTTGTTAACGGTATACACTAATGACCGATAATCAAGTGGTTTCTACCATGTTCAACTTCAACACATGTATTCACATGGTTAGATTCGTACTATAGAGTGATAGATATGAAGACCCTGGATATTTTTATGACAGATCCAGGTTGCGTTGGAGTATATTCAATGTATTTTTTCATAGATCCACATTGTATGTCTGGTGGCTATGTTCAAATCTGAATCTTTAACACATAGATCCACAATGTATTTTTGGTGGCTATGTTTAGATTTGAGTCATATTGGCATTGATCCACAGTGTATGTTTGGTGGCCATGACCTGTCTTACTTGACATGGATCTTCGCATGTCGGCATTTATGATTTGAGTCATTTGTATTCTGAGTATGGGAATGCCTACCTCAATGATGATATATTATTGTACTATATTTCCCTGTTTGTTGGCAGGTTTCAAACCGACTGTTTCTTGTTCCCTACACACACTCGACAAAGTATTTAAGCTATCACTCTATTCTAACTGTAGGCCGTGAACTTGGACAACCTACTTCCCTTGAAAATTATATGTGATAAAATTTGGCTCCACAGGGGATGGTATGCTCCCTGCAAGCTGCCAAGAACAAGCAGTTCCAGTCACCTTATTCATTTCGCTATGGAGTCATTCTCAAAAAACATCTTGTTGAGGATTAAAGGTTGACAAGCATACTATCCTAAAAACAAAAGAAAAATAGATGGGCTCCATGAGGAGCTTATTTATGTACATTCCTAGACTAATTGATTTTTACAAAGTGATATGTTAAATAAAAATTCCACCATAGTCATTCAAGAAACTCCCTAGCTACAAACTTGTTTACTCTGTCACTAATCAAATAAAAACAATGCAACTGTGACAGGAAAATGATTATGCTTTTCAACTCAAATCCCAATGCTAAAGTCAGGATAAAGATGAGAGGCTCCAAGACATGAAGGAAATGAAACTCCATGTACTCCTTTACAGGTTCATAGAGAAAATGAAAAAACCCACTAGGTTGGTGACAAAAAACATGCTATGTCTTACAACTTCTCACACATGGATAAATGTCTCTGGAAAGCATGGGTGAGAGAATGGCGGATGAAAGTTGACTGATCCTAGGTGATGGTTGATCATTTGCAGGCTCTGGGTAGGATATGAACTACACATTTGGTTCTCTCTCTTCTTCTTCCTAACCCTCCCAAGGATCAGAATCATAATCATCATAAACAGGAAACATGGGAAATCTCTGCCCTTTGTCTTTTGTAGGCACATAATGGCATATTTCCACACAATTTTTTTCCTCAATGTATAAAGGAAAAGGCTCTTTGTTATGCTCTTGGAAATCCTCAAAATCTTAATCATATGATTCCATATGTATAGCCATAGGATCATGAATCGTGTGACATAATCCTAGCTGCTTTAGAAGACCAGGCTACTCCTCCGTAAATGCCTCTCTTCTTGCAAATAAAAAACCTTCCTGCTCCTTCAAAAACAACTCTCGATCATCAACAACTATAGTCTCTTTTCCTTATTATTTTTTCAGCTCTAATTCATAATCACTATCTTCTTGCTCAAAATCTAAAACATGCTAACAATCTTCTTCCTTAGGCACATGCAATTTTTCAAGATATTCTTGCATATGAAGCCCCTTGCTAGGCCTGATGTTCTCTTCGAATTCTTCAACATCTTCAAATAGGTATCTTAACGATGAATATTTCCTCTTTCTCAGGACAAGGACTAGCTCTGGATCCTGAGCCATGACATAGGACACCATGGAAGTAGTCTTCGTGGGTCTGATCTCCATAGTCATACTATGATAAACACTGTAAAACCTCTTTTTGAATACAACATAGCTAGGGGCTAAGTACCAACCATGCATTGGGAAGTTGCAAGATTAGTTTTCTATGGCTCAATCTTGCGTAAAAATGAAACCACTTATCTCAAGCATAGTTTCCTCTGGTTCAAGCTTCTGTAAAAATGAAGCCAGGTTCAATCATAGTTTTCTTTAGTTTTTAAGATTGTGTAAAAATAAAATCTATCCCAAGCATAGTTTTGTTTTGTTTTAAATCTTGCGTAAAAATAAAAACAATCCTGAGCTTAGTCTTTGTTCTTTCTCATACTCGTAAATCAATGAGAATGTAACCGAGTATACTTTTATAACTTTTTCGGACTCGTAAAGGTTATACGAAAAAGGAACCCACTGGAGTTCCCTTTAAGCTCTTTTCAGACTCTCTAAACATGGAAAGATTGTCGAGCAATATTGCTATTTTCACACTCATTAAAGTGTTTGAAGAAAGCGTCTGTTGGGCGATAATTTATCTCTTTTTCGGTCTCATCAGACTATTTTACGAAAAAGGAACTGAGAGAGTTCTCTTTTGAGTGTTTTTCCAGACTCTATAATCATGAAAAACCTTCGAGTTTTCTATCTTTGGACTCGTTAAAAAAACATCGAAAGACCCATAATGGGACCGAACCACTCCTTCCTAGGGTTCGTTAAACATACTCCGAGGGGCTCATCCAAAGTATGAGCTTACATTACAAGCATATGTTATCCTCCTCAAGCTTGCACAAAAATAAACAGGTACTCACCAGAAATGGTGGGGGAAAAATTGGAAAAGAGTTGTGTCTAAACCTGTATTCCATGGAAGAGTCACTTTTGAACATGACACCCTTTCACTCTCTTTGTGTTTAGGTTGGAAAATACACTTGTCTCCTAATCATACTCCTATAAGATTACAAATTGGTCTGTGATCCTTGTTGTTGAGTCAGTATTTCCAAGACAGTTGTTGTGTCGTCAATATGTTCAAAAAATAAGTTCAACCCAGAAAGCCTTCTATTGCGTCGACCATTTCTAAAGTCTTTAAGCCTTCTATTGCATCTACCATCCCTGAGTCAGTCCTAAAGCACTTGTTACTCTGATCTACATCAAATCTTGTTACGTGTTTCGTGTCATTGATGTGGGATACATTAAGGCCCTCCTATGACGAGTCTTTTCCTATCAACTTCAACTCATTATCCAGGAATTAGACTTAGAAATTAATTAGTACCTTGTAACTTGCATGCCTCAATGGTAGGTTTCCTCGCTTTCGATAGTGAGTTTTCATTATCAACCCCTGAACGAGAGATTTCGTCGAATTTTTGACCTCAGCTCATTAATTCACATTCGTTGGATTATACTAGAGTACCTTGGTAGTCATTGACATTAATGGTGATTTCCCTTGCACTTGTTAACGATATACACGAATGACCAGTAATCAAGTGGTTTCTACCATGTTCGACTTCAACACATGTATTCACATGGTTAGATTCGTACTATAGAGTGATAGAGATGAAGACCCTGGATATTTTTATGACAGATCCAGGTTGCGTTGGAGTATATTCAATGTATTTTTTCATAGATCCACATTGTATGTCTGGTGGCTATGTTCAAATTTGAATCTTTAACACATAGATCCACAATGTATTTTTGGTGGCTATGTTTAGATTTGAGTCATATTGGCATTGATCCACAGTGTATGTTTGGTGGCCATGACCTATCTTACTTGACATGGATCTTCGCATGTCAGAATTTATGCTTTGAGTCATTTGTATTCTGAGTATCGGAATGCCTACCTCAATGATGATATATTACTGTACTATATTTCCCTGTTTGTTGGCAGGTTTCAAACCGACTGTTTCTTGTTCCCTACACACACTCGACAAAGTATTTCAGCTATCACTCTGTTCTAACTGTAGGCCATGAACTTGGACAACCTACTTCCCTTGAAAATTATATGTGATAAAATTTGGCTCCACAGGGGATGGTATGCTCCCTGCGAGCTGCCAAGAACAAGCAGTTCCAGTCACCTTATTCATTGGGATATGGAGTCATGCTCAAAAAACATCTTGTTGAGGATTAAAGGTCGACAAGCACACTATCCTAAAAACAAAAGAAAAATAGATGGGCTCCGTGAGGAGCTTATTTATGTACATTTCTAGACTAATTGATTTTTACAAAGTGTTATGTTAAATAAAAATTCCACCATATCCATTCAAGAAACTCCCTAGCTACAAACTTGTTTACTCTGTCACTAATCAAATAAAAACAATGCAACTGTGACAGGAAAATGATTATGCTTTTCAAATCTCCTCCCAATGCTAAAGTCAGGATAAAGATGAGAGGCTCCAAGACATGAAGGAAAAGAAACTCCATGTACTCCCTTACAGGTTCATAGAGAAAATGAAAAAACCCACTAGGCTGGTGACAAAAAACATGCTCTGTCTTACAGCTTCTCACACATGGATAAATGTCTCTGGAAAGCATAGGTGAGAGAATGGCGGATGCAAGTTGACTGATCCTAGGTGATGGTTGATCATTTGCAGGCTCTGGGTAGGATATGAACTACACATTTGGTTCTCCCTCTTCTTCTTCCTGACCCTCCCAAGGATCAGAATCATAATCATCATAAACAAGAAACATGGGAAATCTCTGCCCTTTGTTTTTTGTAGGCACAAAATGGCAGATTTCCACACAATGTTTTTCCTCAATGTATAAAGGAAAAGGATATTTATTATTCTCTTGGAAATACTCAAAATCTGAATCATATGATTCCATATGTATATCCATAGGATCATGAATCATGTGGCATAATCTTGGCTGCTTTAGAAGACCAGGCTACTCCTCCGTAAATGCCTCTCTTCTTGCAAATAAAAAACCTTCCCGCTCCTTCAAAAACAACTCTCAATCATCAACAACTATAGTCTCTTTTCCTTATTATTGTTCCAGCTCTAATTCATAATCACTATCTTCTTGCTCAAAATCTAAAACATGCTAACAATCTTCTTCCTTAGGCACATGCAATTTTTCAAGATATGCTTTCATATGAACCCCCTTGCTAGGCCTGATGTTCTCTTCGAATTCTTCAACATCTTCAAATAGGTATCTTAACGATGAATATTTCCTCTTTCTCGGGACAAGGACTAGCTCTGGATCCTGATCCATGACATAGTACACCATGGCAGTAGTCTTCGTGGGTCTGATCTCCATAGTCATACTATGATAAACACTGTAAAACCTCTTGTTAAACACTGTAAAACATTAAAATCAAACCATTATTGAACAAGGGACTTGTTCTCACCCCAACACTTTAAAAATGCATGGCATAGCTCGATCCAGGAAACAACAGAATCATCTTCGAGATATCTAAACCACACAACAACATCTCCAGACAGGGATTGTGAGAACAACCTCATGGAAACATCATCATGAACAATCTCAAACTGATCGACAAATATCTCAAAGCCCTCCAAATGTCTCTCATCTATAATATGATCATCTCCAGAAAACTGAGGAAGACACTTAAAGGAATAACAAGGATAAGGATGAAGGTCATGTGGCAGCCTTAAAGGTTTAAACAAATTATTTCTAATTTTAATTTGAAAAGTAGTGGGATGATCATGAGGATTGACGAGTTGATGGCAAGGATAAGTAGGAATAATGGAGGGTAACAAGATTTGATGAGACTATGAATTATTTTCAAGCTCCTCAGAGCTACAAGGGTGATCAATTTCAAGAGTAGATGCAATATAGATCTCACGTTTATGAATAGGTAGAGGTGAAGACATGAGATTGGTATCTACAACACAAGAAGAGGGCATGTTTTATTTTTCCAAGTATGGATAAATAAAGGAAGGCCTATTATCATCTGAATAGACAAAGCAAAGGATAATACTCTTTATATGTAAAGGGAAAGATAGAAATGAGGTGATAAACAAGAACAATATTTCATGAATAAAGATCATAAACTAATACCTGGTCTTCCCCTTCGGTATGGTCATCTTTCTATCAACAGGATCCTCCCCAGTGGAGTCTTCGATAGTGGAGTCTCTAGGTGTAAGTTGCAATCTTCAATGGTTCTGATGTCTTATGCACCTTCAAAATCAAAATCTCGTTGTCATTCTTACCCAGGGAAATGTCTTCAATTGTTTCCCTAGCAGCGACGCCAAGAATTTTAGCGCTGAGAGTCACCCTCAGATTGCGGGAGGATAAACCCAGTACCCATCAGAGTTTTTGGTGGATGTTGGTTTTATATGAGTGGAGGTCAATGGACAAAACTCAATATATGAGTGATGTTCAACACATAACTGGACAACAAATGCATAGGAAAGTGAGGTCCACAACTAACTTTAGTCAGTGAATTGAGTTTAAGTGTGAGAAGAGGGAAGATTTAGTAAGAAAGGTGGACAAGACTACTATGGGCATCAGGCCTTCAAGCATCTTGGAGAAGAAAAACTTAGACTCAAGATCACTCTTAAGCTCAAGCTTCAAACACTGAAATATGTCCAAACAACACAATCACAACAACACAATGATCAAACCTACATAACCATGCAGATACAACAACTCGACTGGATCCAGCATGCCCAATCCATTCATTGTAAGAGGGGAAAAGATAACAAGGAATCTAACTAAATCTAGTTGCGATACTACTACAATCAAACCTACATTACAACAACATAACAATCCTTGATTGGATCCTCCATGCCTGAGTGTTTTATCATAGTTTTTACAAAGAGACGAAAATAGGCTGACTTCTATTAATCTAAAAGTCTCAAATCCGATACATAACCAGAGAACATTTTTGGCATAAAAAAATTACAAAATAGGGAGCTCTTCTCAACCAGTTGACCTCCTTAACAAAATATCAAAACTATCTCTTTATACTCAGATCATTCCCTGACTATGAGGAGTGTGATCTCATCACTACATTCAAAGCATTGCATTTGAGGAGTCTTCTATCAGACTATGCATGTATGCCTCTATTAGACACAAGCTCATATCGATATGGGTCTACAGGAAAATATGACCATAGGGGTACCGTGGATGATGGGTCAGTCCCCACAGTCTGGCCCTTCATGCCTTCTAATTACTGAGTGAGTTCAGGTTCCAACCACCGGTCCTTTCATTTATTAACTGAACCCTTAAGATCGGGATGAGGCTTAGTGCCTAGGGGATGGCCACCTGATGCTCTCGAATAAGACACTATATGAGCATGTGATTGCGGGGCCGTAAAAATAGGTTTGACTCGCACCACTTTTGGGCCCACAATCCACCACCTTCAGCCACATATCACTTTCTCCAAAACATGGTTTCAACTACAGGACTGCTCAATAATTTTATCGATCGAGCAAGTTTCATCCCCGCAATGAAGCATGATCGTTGATCTAGATGTGGTCTGAGATATAGGTGCACCTGCTAGATTTAGAGCTACTACCAAGCTTAAACACCCGCCAACTTTAGAATCCACCAAAATATGCCTCAAAGGAGGGGGATGCTACTCTTGATGTTTAACAATAACACCTCCCAGAGGATGACCTATCAGTTCTATGTTGACGTGTCATGAAAGAGAAGTGACATGTGTCGCTAAGAAAGAAGTGAATGATATGCCCATGACTACCTGGACTAAGTTCCATGTGTCACTTCTGAATAGGTTCCAGGTGTCACGACCGACAAGTGCACCAGATGTCCATATTGATAACTACCACATATCCTCTTAAATAGATGGTTGAGATCTCCTTCGGTTCTCCAGACTCCGGGAAAAACAAATATAAAACCTCATCCTCTTCCATGCGCTTTTACCTGGAGCTAAGGATCTGGTGACACATGGCTCCTAGATCAATGGCTAATATCCCTTTGGGTCTTCAGGCTCCGGGAAAATAAAAACTTAAATATTTCTTTTTACCTTTCACTTTCCTTCGGAGCGCTAGATCTAGCGCCACATGTCCATTTGAATCGGATGACTGAGACTTAATCCAGGCCTTCAGGCTTCGGGTGTTTCATGTCTTCGATACATTGGGAGGCACTACTGGTAAGATCAATGACTCCATGTTGATTTTGTGATCAATGGTCAAATATTGCTTTGGAAATTTGAGCTTCATCTCTTCGAAAGTTTTATGCACTTCTCACTTCGAAACTCTCGAAGCTCATTTCCTCAAATGCTTGGATAAGCTACCATCTATCCCCCTCAAGATTAGATGGCTCATGCTCACTTCGGGTTTCGGGACTTTAGACCTTCGAAAAACAACTTTAACAATATTTTGAACCCTTTATTCCTGCGAACCACTGATTTTATATTCTCAGGAATGTCTGTCGTTGAAGCTGATCTCGTCTGTTGCTTGCATTTCGAGCCTGAAATGGACTGCTTTGAATGCTGCACTTTGACATTCTTTTGCAGGTCGTGAAATTGGACAACCTTCTTCCCTTGAAAACTATATGTTATAACATGACCTTTTTATCTTATTCCAAAGTGGTTCAAATATGTGCAGTTCTGTCAAACAATTATGTGACTTCCTTGGCTTCCCTTTCCATTTCATCTATCTGGAATGTTGTTTTTTTGTTCTCACTGTGTCTTTTCATTTTTCTATGTTATGGTGTGTGGTACTATATGAATTGATAACTTCTATAGAGTTTTATATACTTATATGATTTTTTCCATGATCTCTTCTATTTGTGCTTCTGCAACACATACCACATATTCCCCCCCATCTTGGGCCTTGTCCTCCATGAACTTAACATCATCTCATTTCAAGGTGATGACTGGACCCTCCTTGGTGTACTTCATATTTTTGCATGTCTCTTCCATATGCGTTGTGTTTATTTTATCTGTGAGGGCTATGCCCCACTCGCCATCGCATGTTCCCCCTCCTCTCCATCATGATATGTGTCTCCCTTCCTGGCATCCTTCTAAATGTATGCCCTACATCGTTGTTTTCCTCCTTGGCCTCTTTTTCATTCCACTGTTTCCTGAGACTTGAGTGCATGCCACAACCTTCCTAGGGTTAGAAGTTGGGATATTTGTCTTTGTTGAAGGACCTGCTTCCATTTTCCCCTTAGGTTTTTATGATGTAATTGTTGTTGGCTTTGTTGGTGGTTTGGATACTGATATATTCCATTGCGCAAGCCAGTCTTTGATTATCCAATCAATCTTTTCCCTTGTGACCTAGTATTGCATCTTTAACCATTCCTTCTTTGGATATCTTGTGGCCTAGATCTAGATATGGTGTCTGGATTCCTTAATCCTTTATATCCCTTCTTATTCCTATACCACTTCGACTAGAATGCACCACACATTGGTTGTGTATTATTGTATCTCTTCCTGTAGCATAGAAAACACCGTGTTATTCTCCAACTGATTTTTGGTGTCCTTGGCCTGCAAGACGGATTTGTACATGGTTGCGTAGCACTTCCATTTTCTATCTAGAAAGGATAATAAATTTAGATCCTACCATCCTGACAAGGCTATGAGTATATTTAACCAAGAATAATGGAATTCAGTTCCATTATCCTATGTGTCTTTGCAGTTGATCAAGAATTGGTTCAGGAAGTAAGGCACCTAACTTAACATTATCCCCTTAGCGCACTGCATCACGACTGAGATGACTCCTTCTAGAGCCTCTTAGTTTCTGCACTTTCTGAGTAGCTTGGAAGCCATGAGCTTGTTGGTGAACCTTATCACATCTTCATTGATTTCTCTATGCACTGTGCCCCTATTCCGTCTACTGGTACCAAACTATGCCTTGACTATCTTGGTGATGTCCTTCTCGTGCACTTTTTTGTCCAAGTATTCCTCTAGTTGCACACCCATTATGGGTAATCCTATAATTTTTCTTATCAATGCCACATTGAGTTGTACTAGCCTATCCATCCAAAGAATTCCACCATGTACCCGGGCTTGAATTTTTTTGACATAGAGCCCAACATTTTTACTACACCCAAAGTGTGGTATGTCCAGGAGGTTCATGATCTTGGAGTTGTAGAGCCCTGTTATCCGTAGCATGGGCTCCATGATTGGTTTTCCCAAGGGTCCAATTTCCCCTGTGTTCACCAAGTAGGATTCCTCAGCCAAGTCTGGGAATTTGTTTATGTAACGCACATCGTGGTATGAGTACCTTAGTTTAGGCACTTTCCCAAGCATGTCCTCCATGGTCACCACTATGTCCGGGAGGTAGGGAAGTGTAATTTCTGTGGTGTCTTGCACCTTCCTTTTCTACCTGATGACAGATGGGTATGCCTGCATTGTTTCTGTGTCATATTCTCCCCCCTTGTATTCCAATTGGTTTGTGATGTTCGTGACCAACGCCTCCTCATCGTTGCGCCCCTATTGTTGACCCTTCATTTTTTCGAGTTTAGCCGGTATTTTAGGATTAGGGTTTGTAATACCATTCTGAGTCTCACATATCTACCCTACTTCCCCTTGTGCTGTTGTCGATGTTTCCTCTTCAAACTTCATTGGGTTGAGTGACTCTGTCTCTAAATTTGTAACACCTTTAAGCTTGACGATGTTCTTGGGCTCCACCATCCTTTCCTTCCTCCTTTGTCCCCGTCAAGTAACCCATACGTATTGTCCTGGTGCACCAAAATTTGGTGGGGTCATGTTGTATGTGGTTTGAACACTTTCTCTCTTATTCACACAATTACATGTAGGGAACACATTTCTATCTCAATCTATGCTAAACAATCACCAAGTGTTGTGCTAACCCGTGCTTTGGGCACTTTATAGATCCGGTCATAACTATTTTTCACTTTTTCCATGGATTTGCATCTAGTCCAATTTTCCTTGCATGTTGTATTTATATGTTGTCGCATGAGTTGTTGCGCGTGACTTTTTTACACTTTCTTGTTGTTCAACCAAATTCTGTCTCTTTTTTTATTTTTCTTCTTTTTCTATTTTTGTATTCCTTTTTCTTATTTTCTCCTTTTTATTTTCTTTTTATAAGTTTTTCTCCCTAATATATACTATAGTACACTATATACATGACTTTCTTATTATGCTACAATTACTAAGAGTTAGTGGGTTGACTTTCCTTGTATAGTTTCAGTCAACTACCATTCACCATCCCTTTCAGTTATGTTCCTCCCAAGTCCTTTAGATACATAGATCATCCATATATGATAGTCTTTACTTCATATGGCCCTAGCCAATGCATTCTAAACTTACTAGGGTGTTGCAAAAAATTGTTGTCATAGAGAAGAACTAGGTCTCCCTCCTTAAAGATCTTCTTTTTAATGTGTTTGTTATGCCAGGATTTTTCCCTTTCTTTCTGTATCTCTTGGTGAAATCCTACCAAGACCCTATCTTCTTCCATTTCCATCAGTTCACTTAACCTCTCTTGTACTGTGCCTCTTTTTTCCATATTGGTAATTATTGCTACGCACAGACTCATTACTAGAAATTCTAATGGCACCATTGCTTCTTGCCCATACACCAATTTGAATGGTGTCTATCCTATGAAATTATTGCATTTGGTCCTATATGTCCACAATACTACTAGAATTTTCAAATCCCAATCATCCATGTTAACATTGCAAATCTTAGTCAAAGTATTTTCCAAAATCTTGTCGAAAGCTTCTACTATCCCATTTTCCTTAGGATGATATGTTGTACTCTTCTAGTGATAGACTTCAAACTTCTCAGTCATAGCCTTGATGGTACTATAAATAAAATGGGTGCCTTGGTCACTCATCAAAATCCCGGGACATCCAAATCTTGTGATCACCTACTCAAATAAGAAGTGCATTATTGTCTCTATGATGCAATCTTTGACTGGTGTTGCTTCTGCCCATCTAGTTAAGTATTTGGTCATAGTAATGATATATCTAGCTCATGACCTTCTTGTTGGTGGATTAATAGGTCCGACAAAATCTATTTCCCATTTTTCAAATACCTGCAGAGTTATTTGTGGTATTAGGGGCATCCCATCCCTCCTGTTGGGTTTTCCTGTTGGCATGTTTTATAGACAATGTGTGCTTGTCATTGATGGAAATATCAGAGTGTGCATCGATGGAAAAACATGAACAACGTAAGCTAAGGAGGATTAGCATAGAGTCGCACACAGTGCATAGGTGTGCACTAGGGATGAGGTTAACTCATTGCCAAAGATCAAGAGAGATAATGTACTCAGGATCTCAGGCGGATCAAATGTTGAGGCCTTTGACACTTAGAAAATGTTCTAAGTAAGGAGGATGTGTAAGCTCAGGCAGAGAAGTGACATTGATCATTGGATCCCATTCAAAATTCCCGATGACCCTCAAATCTGAATCTAGACAGGAGGCGCGCAAATATGGAGGACATATCTCTAGCATTATATACGACCACAGGGTCTGAACATCATTGGATCAGGAAGAACCTGTACATTCTTTAAAGTGCAAGATAGAAGCGGTGGTGCAACTCCATTTCAGAGTTTTGGCTATCGGGGTTTTGGATACTGGAAGTTGGAGTGTCGAAACACTTTGCAACAAGAATGTTGAAATCATGATATGATGTGAGTCGTTGAATCAAGATCAGATCTGGACCATTGAATCGTAGGACACGTGGCGAAAGATCATCATGTCACTGATTGGAAAGTCAAAGGAATGGGGTTCCCTAACCTTTCGAATTCGCGATATGCTAAATCACGAAACTATCTTAGTCGTCAGATCGAGGTTTGTTCTGGACTGTTGATCCAACTCCATCTCAGAGTCTCACCTATCGCGACTTGGAGTGACGAGAACCTCCATCACAGGAATCACAAGATACAAACTCACAATAAGATCTGGACTATCAATACACCAAGATTTTGGACCGTTGATCCGAATCCATTTCGGAGTTTTGTGAATCGCGACTTGGAGAGGCAAGAAACATAACCACAGGAGTTCCGAAATGCCGAAACATGAAATTGAGAAATACTTTAGGCTTTTGGTCTCATCCGATGGTCACACCATCTAAGAGCTGAAGAGAAGAGTACGTGCAAACAAGCTCCTTTTCGGTGTTTCGAGGATAGCGACTTGGAAAGTCGAGAAACTTCACAACAGAATTAACAAAAAGGAGAAATGAGAAATCGTGAAAAGCATGTTATGAAAAAGTGCTTGGTCATGGCCATGGCCATATAAAGGAAGGAGCTAGCGTAGAAAATATCTGTTTTGGAGTTTCAGAGATCGCGACATAAAGACTCAAGATGTCTCATCGCAGAATCTCTGAGTTGCGAAAGTGCGAAACGGGTAAATAACACAAGAACCCATAAGAGTTAATCCAACGATGGATGTGAACATGAGAATGATCGAAGGGATAATTTTTATCCTCACAGTGTAACTGCTAGAAACCATTGATGGTTTCTACTAGAGGATGTGAATAGACTTCTGTATGATTTCCAGAGGAGCTGAAGAGTTACAAGGAATCTGCCAATGGAATGAAGACGATTCATGGAGGAAATTGACAACTGGATGAGGGTTGGATCTTGTAACTGAAACAAAAAGGATGAGCTTGACTGTAACAAAGAAGACAAAGAGTCTCAACTACCAGAGAGAAAAATGAATCTCAACATAACACCTAGTGACAATAGACACAGGGGTTGAACTGCCAAAGAAGCTGAAGAGTCGCGATGATGATCAGGTAGAGCACTTGAGATGTGGAGGAGATTGGCACGGTATGAGCATGCAAAGGAATGGAAAATATTGCATGCACAAGGTGCACATAATCTATAAATACACGGTACAGAGAAGAGATGTGGTTGGGGCTGTTGTTGCTGGAGTTGTTGTGGATGTTGTTGTTGAAGGTGATTCATGCGTGAAGAAGGAGCAGAGTGCAGCAGCTGAATAGAACAGAAGAAAAACTATGCAGCGAATGGACATGGCACATAGACCATAAAAAGAAGAAGAACAGAATGGGTAGCGGATTCATGCTAGAAGATAGTGAGGAAGTTTGAGTAGCAAAATCTTGCAGAACAATGATGAGACTGGTAAGTTGTTATTGAACACTATATCACTATAATAGGTTTTAGTATTTCATATTCATAATCCAGGGTGGCTGGGAGGTGCTAGGGAGGACTGGTGTCCTCAAAGGTTCAAGTGGGGGCTTGAACACAGGGAGTTGGTGCTTCCTTCTAGTTGGTGTTAGAGATACCAGGGAGTTGGTGCTTCCTTCTAGTTGGTGCTAGAGAAACCAGGGATTTGATGCTTCCTTCTAGTGGGTGCTAGAGAAAAACAGAGATTTGGTGCTCTCAACAAGTTGCATCTTGCAAAACAGAGGTTGTAGCCTCACAATGAGTTGGTGCTCATATGTATGATAATGTAAAGAATGTAAATAATACTTATCATATAAAGAAGAAGAGGTTTTTACCCTATATGGGTTTCCTTGGGAAATATCTATCTCTGTGTTTCTCATATATGTGACTGATGTTGAATGTGCCATTGTTTATTTCCCTACATTATTGTGATCATAATTGAGTGCCTTATAAATATTTTAAAAGAAGCATAATTGTTTAAGCATGGTAACAACTATTTCACCCCCCCTCTTAGTTGTACAACATTTGGGATCAAAGCGAGCCCCTTTTATCTAAGGGTAGATACTAGAGATTAAACATGTCAAGCCATGAAGGAAATTCAACCAATAAGGCCCCTCTGTTCAATGGAAGAAACTTTGTCTTTTGAAAAGTTAGAATGAGAACCTACATAATGTCGTTAGGTGCAGATGTCTGGGATGTGGTAGATACTGGTTATGTAAAGCCAGTTGTGCTAGCTAATAAGGATGACAAACTAGAATTTAGCTTCAATGCTAAGGGTATGAATTCTATCTTGAGTGGGCTTGTAGAAGTATAATTCGTAAAAGTTATGCACCTAGGAACTGCCAAAGAAATGTGGGACAAACTCATTAGCATCTATGAGGGTAATGAGAAGGTAAAGGATGTAAAGCTTCAAACCTACAGAATACAGTTTGAACAACTGAAGATGAAGGAAGATGAAACTGTTGGAAAATACTTACTGAGAGTAGAAGAAATGGTAAATGCAATGAAGGCACTTGGTGAAACAATTGATGAACCTTATTTAGTTTAGAAAATCTTGAGATCTCTCCCAGATAGGTTCAACCTGAAGGTCTCTGCTATAGAAGAACTTAATGATCTAAAAACCTTGGAGTTTGATCACTGCTAGGAACATTGACTGCATACGAAATGAGAATAGTTAAAGATAAACCTACCTCCATAGAAGCATCATTTAAAGCAGACAAGAATGAGGATTCTGAGCTCGATGAAATTGAAGCAAAATTTGTGAAGAGACTGAAGAAGGGATCAGGAAAATACAAAGGTAAACTGCCATTCAAATGTTTCAATTGTGGTAGGATAGGTCATTTTGCAAATAAATGTCCCCACAAAGGAAAGGATCAGACATGTGATGATGAGGAGAAGTACAAACACAAAAAAAAATTTAAAGAGAAAAACTTTAAGAAGAAAATTCTATGCGTAAACAATGATGATGATCCTTCTGATGATGAAGAAAATGACTCCTCTATTGAAGATAAACTAAATGAATTCATACTTAAGGACAAAGAGGATTATGATAATAAAATCACAGGGAGTGATGAAGAAGAAGTTGTGGTTGACATGGAAGGAGAACTGATCAGTGCACTGGAAGAGATTGATAGACTAAGAATCAAGAACATAAAGAAAAGACAATTGTTGACACAGTTCAAGAAAGACAGTAAACAACCTGATGAAGACCTTGTCCTACTAAAAGTAGAATTGGAAGAGGCAAAGAAAATCGAAGAGATTCTAAAACAACAACTATCAGAAAAGAATGCAAGATGTGAAGCATTAGAACAGGAAGTAGTGAAAATGAGGAAAGAAATGGAGAACTTTCAAGCCTTGTATAATTAGAATCTATCAAGTATCAAAGCCTCAGAAGGATTGGCCACCATTCTAAATTAGCAAAGGAATCCAAAGATGAAAATTGGCTTGGGGTATGAAGAGGGATCAAGTAGTGGTAAGCTAGGAAATGAAGAACCCATCAAGTTTGTCAAAAGTACAACCAATGACAATAACAATCCTGCAGAAATAAAGGAAGACAATCAACCACCCAGGTCGAGTAAGGTAAAATATGCCAGATCTGAATCTGTAGAACAAAGAAGTAATGTGCTCACTGCTAAACGACATCATCAACCTGGAAGAAATCGATTTTCTCAAAGAAGACAACCATTTTCTAGGTACAAAGAATTTTTCTATGGCTATTGCTTCTATTGTGCTAACTTTGGTCACAAAGTTGTAAATTGTTCCTTAAGACTTAGACATGAGCAAATAAGATTTCAAAGGAATAAATACTTGCCACAACAAAGAATGATGCAGCCAAGTAACAAACATTCACTGATTGCCAATTGCCAAATTAAGTCCAGGGACATGCAACTAAAGAGGTC
>SNQJ01S0029746.1:66435-86282 GCA_010110895.2 Picea sitchensis
AAAGCACCAGTGGAGGAGCATTCTTCCTGGGTGACTCCTTAGTAGCCTGACTTAGTAAAAAGTAAGGCTCCATTTATTTATCAACCATAGAGGTAGAGTACATTGCTGCTACTACCTGTTGCACTCAGGTATTATTGATGATTTAGACACTTGCAGACTTGGAGGTAAAATACACTGCACCGATCCCAATTCATTGTGATAACACTAGTTCCATCAATGTGTCTAAAAATCCTGTCTTCCACTCCAAGACCAAGCATTTTCCCTTAAAATATCATTTTCTGAGAGATAAGGTCACCAATCAGATTGTTCATGTCCATTACATTCCCACTACAGAACAAATTGCAGACATCTTTACTAAACCCCTAGCCAAGACACCATTTGAATATCTCAGACAGAAGTTGGGTGTCATCCCACCTCACATCTAAGAGAGTCCATCCTGTTAGAGGGAGTCTTGTACTGGTTGCATATCTGATAACTCCTAAACTTAATGCAACAACTCAGGGGGAGCATGTTTTCTTTGACATTGATGTCAAAGGGGGAGAAAATAATAGGGGTGCCTTTGTTTCCATCAATGCCAAAGGGGGAGATTGTTGGTATGTTTTACAGACAGTGTGTGCTTGTCATTGATGGAAAGATCAGAGTGTGCATCGATGGAAAAATAGGAACAACGTAAGATAATGAGGATTAGCACAAAGTCACACGTAGTGTGTAGGTGTGCACCAGAGACGAGGTTAACTCATTGCCAAAGCTCAAGATAGATAACATACTTAGGATCTCAGGTGGATCAAAGGTCGAGGCCTTTGACACTTATAAATTCTTATAAGTAAGGAGGATGCGTAAGCTTGAGCTGAGAAGAGACATTGATCGTTGGATCCCATTCATAATTCCCGATGACCATCAGATCTAAATCCAGACAGGAGGAGCGCAAAGATGGAGGACAGATCTCTAGCGTTAGATCTGAACGTAGGGTCTGACAATCATTAGATCAGGAAGAACCTGCACATTCTTTAAAGTTCAAGATTGAAGCAGTGGTCCAACTCCATTTCGAAGTTTTGGCTATCGAGGTTTCGAATACCAGAAGTTGGAGTGTCGAAACACTTTGCAACAAGAATGCCAAAATTGCGATATGTGAAATTGCAATATGATCTAATCCATTGAACCAATATCAGTTCTGGGCCGTCGAATCATAGGACATGTGGTTAAATATCGTCATGTCGTTGATTGGAAAGTCAAAGGAACGGGGTTCGCTAACCTCTCAAATTTGCGATATGCTAAATCGTGAAACTATCTTAGCCGTCAGATCGAGGTTTGTTCTAGACCATTGATCCAGCTCCATCTCGAAGTCTCACCTATCATGACTTGGAGTGATGAGAACCTCCATCACAGGAATCATGAGATGCAAACTCATGATAAGATATGGACCGTCAATACACCAAGATTCTGGACCGTTGATCCGACTCCATTTCAGAGTTTCGTGAATCACGACTTGGAGAGGCAAGAAACATAACCACAGGAGTTCCAAAATGCCAAAACATGAAATTTTGAAATAATTTAGGCTTATGGTCTCAGCCAGTGGTCACACCATCGAAGAGATGAAGAGAAGAGTATGTGCAGACAAGCTCCTTTTCGGCATTTTGGGGATCACAACTTGGAAAGTTGAGAAACTTCACAACGGAATTAACGAAAAGGTGAAATGAGAAATCGTGAAAAGCACATTATGAACAAGTGCTTGTTCATGGCCATGGTTATATAAAGGAAGGCGATAGCGCAGAAAATCTCCTTTTCAGAGTTTTGGAGATCGCGACATGGAGACTCAAGATGTCTCATCGCAGAATCTCCGAATTGCAAAAGTGTGAAATGGGTAAATCACGCAAGAACCCATCAGAGTTAATCCAATGATGGAGGTGAACATGAGCATGATCGGAGGGCTAATGTTGATCCTCATAGTGTAACTACTAGAAACCATTGATGGTTTCTACCAGAGGATGCAAAGAGACTTCTGTGTGATTTCTAGAGGAGTTGAAGAGTTACAAGGAATCTGCCAGTGGAATGAAGACGATTCATGGAGGAAATTGACAGCTGGATGAGGGTTGGATCTCGTAACTGAAATAGAAAGGATTAGCTCAACTGTAACAGAGAAGACGAAGAGTCTCAACTGCCAGAGAGAAAAATGAATCTCAACATAACACCTAGTGTTGATAGACATAGGGGTTGAACTTCCAGAGAAGCTGAAGAGTCGCGATGATTATCAGGAAGAGCACTTGAGATGTGGAGGATATTGGCGTGGTATGAGCATGCAGAGGAATGGAAAATATTGCATGCACAAGGTGCATAGAAGCTATAAATACATGGTACAGAGAAGAGATGTGGTTGGGGCTATTGCTACTGGAGTTGTTGTGGATGTTGTTGTTGAAGATGATTCATGCGTGAAGAAGGAGCAGAGTGTTGCAGCTGAATAGAACATAAGAAGAACTGTGTAGTGAATGGACATGGCACACAAAGCATAAAAAGAAGAAGAACAGAATGGGCAGCGGATGCATGCTGGATAACAATGAGGAAGTCTGAGTAGAAAAATCTTGTAGAACAGTGATGAGACTGGTAAGTTGTTATTGAACACTATATCACTGTAATAGGTTTTAGTATTTCATATTCATAATCCAGGGTGGTTGGGAGGTTTTAGGGAGGACTGGTGTCCTCATAGGTTCAAGTGGGGGCTTGAACACAGGGAGTTTGTGATTCCTTTTAGTTGGTGCTAGAGATACCAGGGAGTTGGTGCTAGAGAAACCAGGGAGTTGGTGCTTCCTTCTAGTGGGTGCTAGAGAAAAACAGAGAGTTGATGCTCTCAGCAAGTTGCAGCTTGCAAAATAGATGTTGTAGCCTCACAATGAGTTGGTGATCATATGTATGATAATGTAAAGAATGTAAATAATACTTATCATATAAAGAAGAAGAGGTTTTTACCCTGTATGGGTTTCCTTGGGAAATACTTGTCTCTGTGCTTCACATATATGTGACTGATGTTGAATGTGCCATTGTTTATTTCCCTGCATTATTGTGATCATCATTGAGTTCCTTATAAATATTTTAAAAGAAGCATAATGGTTTAAGCATGGTAACAATTTATTCACCCCCCCTCTCAGTTGTCCAACATTTCCAACCCTCTGACAGAAATCACAGTTCTTGCAATATTCCTTGGCATATTTATGAACCGTTGGCCACCATAAAACTACGTGCAATATCTTCTGCACAGTAGGTTTTCTTTCATAGTTTCCTCCAACTATACCTTCACAAGCCTCTGCTAAAACCTGGTTCATTCATGTTCCAATACAAACCTTCTAAAAATTTTGTCTCCGCCCATTTTGTATAAGTGACCTACAATGAGTTGATAGTATGCATCTCTGACTACCATATTTTTCTTCTGCGTAGTACTAAACTCATGTGGCACAAATCCTGTACTTAAGAATTCAATGACATAAATGAAGTAGTCATCAACTACCTGTATTGAAAATAAATGTTCATCAGGGAAGTTTTATTCCAAGTTAGTAGGTTCTTCTCCATTGGTTACCCTTCACAAGTGATTAGGTCCTTCATTCAACTTCCCTAGTTTAACTATTACTTAACTCTGAACATGGGATCTTGTCTTACCATTTTGAACTATGTTGAACTACTGCCTCTACGCGGTGAAGATAATTGACTCTTACTTCCTGAACTTTCTCACCAAGTTGATTGTCCTTGATTGGACCCCTGTCCTATTGGTCATGTTCCACTAAAATTTGGTTATCTAAATGTTGGTGTTCTTTCAGGTGTATCAGTCGCACATGGGGTTGTAGGTTCCACAATGATGATGATATGGACTAGAGTTCTTCCTTTTGTTCTTGACCTTGAACCTCTTGTTTTTATTTTGTATGTTGCACACAAGATTTCTTCAATATGCTCCACATCCTGGAGATCCTCTACCTCTTCTTCATCACTTTCCAATCCCTCTCTATTGACTATTTCCCTCTTCTTGTTATTCATTTTATTAAGGTATTTCATTGCACGTATTTACATATTTTTCCATTATCTTCTTTATTTGGTCCTTTTCCATCATCATTGGGTCCATGACCTCCTTGTTCTTCCCCTTATCTGTCTCCTTGTCCATCTCTCAACCTCCTGTCAGTGCTTCCACCTATTGGCCCTTGACCAAGTTTTGGGGAAACTTTGGTCAGTTTTGGAGGTTTTGGCCCGCTTTTGGACTTCAACACGCTGGTCGAAGTAGGAGTTCCCAGACGGAGTTGAGATCACATATCTCACCTATTTTGAGGGTTATGTAGACCTAGTAAGGGGTCCTCTAGGGTTTTGTAATGGGTTTATGAGATGTCAACCCATGGGTTTTCCCCATGTTTAGGCCTTATTGTAAGATTTTTTAAAGTATAAATAAAGAGGAATGTATTATAGAAGGCATAGTTAAATTATTTCTCTGTGCAAAGGAATGTATGTGGTCGCGACTTTGTGCTTAACTGTGATTTTGTAGAAAGTGATAAGTGTCGTGATAAGATATTTTGGCTTTGTGCATTTGACCTATTTTTGGAAGGTAAAGAAGGAGGATCTAGTTCTTAGTGCGAAGATCTCATGTCTTGTGCAAATTTTGACTCTATGGCTTAGTGCACATGAGTTACTGGATGTAAGATCTTGGTGAATAATAAAGAGGCAAAGAGGTTTGTGGACGTAGCCCCACCCTGGGGTGAACAACATATATCTGGTGTCTCATGGTTTTCTTTGTGTAGTGTTATTTCTGTTATGCATTTGATTATTTCTTTTATTATGATGTGTAATGAATATATATTTGTTGCTTAAGTACTTTTGAATGCTAGACTTAACTCACAGTGCTAAGTTCTAAGTGATCAGGGTACATAATCAGTTGTTGTTACTACACTTATATATCTTTGATTATGCTTTGTGATGTTAATGAGGTTAATAAACTAATGCATGTTCACTTCCTAAGAGTTAACGGAATATTTTATGAAGTGATCTTATCACAGATATGTGTCCCATCCTAGTTACAGACACCTGCGTCCTGTAACCCTCCATGCTTCTACCTTGGGTGAGACTTCACTTGCTTTGTAGGTGTTTCCGAAATGGAAGGTAGTTGGGGTTTTGTTGGTGCGTTGTTAAGCATGGAACCGTGGGTATTCCCCTGTGACAATAAATGGATCTGTTGCCAGGACCTGAAACTATGATTGTTGGGAACTGAAGTAAAGAAAAAGAAAATCCTTGTGCGTAGGTCTGTTGCTGAAGTGCGTGGTACTCTAATTGACTTGCAAAGATTTGTGCCAAGAAAGTAAGTTGTTCTGAAGAAAATATGTAAGATTCTAAAAGAGCCAAGATTTGTGCTTTGGTAAGAGAAAGATAAGTGAATTTTTTTGTTCTGAAAGCATGAATTTAAGTATGTTTAGTAGATTTTGTCCTAGTCTGAAGGCTAAGGAGTAGTTGAGAGAAACAATTGAATTGAGTAAATTTAATGGAAATGAAGAAAGATATGTTATTCCTATGCATAAAAAGAGTTGTTGGACTAATAAGTGGATGCAGGAACCTAGAAAGATTTTTTGTTGATTGTAGGTCCAACACTATGATCCTAGGGGAAGTGCACAGTACGGAAAATATTGGGGAACACTTAAGATAAAAAGAGGATTGACTTTGTGTTATAATTGTAAAATACTGAGACATATTTCTAAGGAATTACATGGGGTAGGCCCTATTTGTCTTTGTTGTAAGGTTGTTGGTCATGAGGTTGAGGATTGTCCAAGGATTATTGCTAAAGTTGAAGGGAGGGACATAAGACAAGAAAATCATGAAAAGATTCAAGAGACTAAGGGTATGTTAGAAAGTCATAAGAGGTCAAAAGAAGTTCAAACTATGTTATTACAGTTGGAAGAAACGATGGATGTTCATAAAGATGTAAGTTTACCATAAATACTAAAAGCAAACCAACACATAAGTGTAAGAATAAAAGACTTTGACATAGACTGTATAGTCTTGGATGAAGAAACACAAGTGAATATTATGACAGAAGAAACTTAGAAAGTTTCAGGAAATCCTACTGTGGTACCTTCTTTAGGAAGGATAGGTTTGTTTAAAGGCAAGATGATAACTTTATGTGGAAGAGTAACTACTGTACCTATTATTGTTCATGGAACATCGACTGAAGAAGAATTTGAAGTCATTAGGTTTATTGAGGACAACGCCCCTTTCCCACTTTTGTTAGGGAAGACTTGGATTGAGAAGGATCAGATTAGAAGGAAAGTAGAGGAAGAAGCTACAGAAAATAAAAATCAAGAATTAAGGGATTTTATAGCTAGGAAAATAGACCAACTAAGGGAAGAACGAGAGAATAAGTCGAAGAAACAGAGAAAAGTAACAACATAGGATGGAAAAAAAGAAAAAGAATTAGCTATCAAGGTTGAAAGAATGCAAGAAGGCTTGAAGAACCTATCTATCCAAGAGAAGTTTTCCCATTCAGGAAGTGTTAATAAAATGGATATTAACTTCAGAACCTTTGAGGGTATCTCAATAGTGCGAAGCCACTACACTGGGGAAGATAAGAATAAAAATGGAAAAAGGATTCCAGAAACAATTAAAGAGACTCAGATAATAGTAAAGAAGGCAAGGAAGCTCAATGAAAACAAGGCTAAGTTGGAAAATATACAAGAGGTTAAGGAAACCAGAAGGAATACTTCGCAGACTGGAACCTTGCATGAGGCAGATTCGCAGGGTTTGAACCTCACTGGGATAACAGGTCCGTGCAGATTTGGACTTCGCCCTGGCGAAGTTATATAACTATTGGAGGTGCCCCAACCATTAGAATGATGCTCCAAAACATTTAGGAAACACATTTACAGGTTTATAGACTGCTATTGGATGTTAAGACCATGCAATAATGACAAGATTTACATTAATGGAAGCATTTTCCTGTTCGTTGGAAGATCCATCATGACTACCCTGCTTATTTAACACGTCGATCGTGGCGTTGGGACCACTTTTTTCTACTCGTGACTGGTGGAGCTAAGTCGATAATTTTCCAAGTGTCTAACTGTACTGCATGTCATTATCTGAAAGTATACCCCGCCTGTCTGTTTGTCTATCCATTGTCTGTTAAAAGATAGAATGTCAAGTGAACCTAGCGACCTTGAGAAGTCTGTCGAGGAATTTCTTAGGAAACTCATGGTCGAAAGACCTGTAATTGAAGGTATTCAAGCATAGATGACTAGGGGACTATAGGCTTCCCCTTCGACTGGACATCGTTCCACCTGCATCAACCCCATAGATGAATAAAGAAGCAAGAACCGCAGTGATCTGGTTATCGTGAAGTAGATCCCATCGATCCTGCTTGAGTATATTCCACCTCTGGATGGCGTCGTTATCAATGACAGTATCCCTCATGATTTCAAGTACTCTGTGTTCACTGCTTACATTTCGAAAGTGATTCGTATAGTAGGAAGTCAGTTAGGGAAGATCCCATTGTTGAAGCACAATGACTTCAACTTAGGAGACTAGAAGAACTATGCCATGCTATCACCTCACCATTACTTAACAAAGACAAATAGAAAGAAACCTTGCCTCATCTCACAGCCTTAGATCAAGGGGTTGGCATAGTCAACCATATTAAACATAAATAAGATTCCACATTTTGGCTGCCACCAGGTGGTTAACGCTTGCGTTAAACTCCTTCTATCGTGCTATCATGGCGGATATATATGGCTTGATAGAATAATTACTATGGATCCAACGCTAATCCACCGGATCACAGTTTTAAGTTTGAATGGTCCTGACCCACAACAGTTCTATCTAGGGAATACCTTAGACCATTCTTTAGCATAGTGCATCAAAGAAGCCTATGGAGAGGTAGAAAAAGGGAAGCGAGGTTACAAGGTATCCTTAATACAATATGGCACAGTGCGCCTTTCTTGTCAACTCTTAGCTGGAAATCTAGTGAGGAAGAAATTCCCCACACATGTCACTAGGTTTGTGGTGGACCTTGTAGGAAAGTGTGTGGAGTGCCTATAGATGAGTTGGGCGAACTACGTTGTCAATGAGTTAGAAAAATATTGTCGCGAATCCCAGGACTTAGGATATGAGTTTCACTACAGTTGGTTAATCATCTTGATTGCATTTGTGGCTTGGAAGATGCCTGAAGGAGCTACTTTCCCAGAGATTGAACCTACGGAGCCCTTGGCTGCTCACTTTTCCACCCTGTGGTATACCAATGACATTACGAAGTAGTGGAAGTATAATTCTATGTTTCACAGATATTATCAGCAGTTGAAAGTCACCATTGAATCATTCCCTCATATGACACCATGTACCCTGCATCAGTACTGACCCATAGCAAAGTTTCACGCTGATCTCCACTTCCTTTACATCACCGTGCGAAGAGATAAGCACCAAGAAAAATTGCAGTCATACTATAAGCTCACAAATGAAGATATGGAACAAATTATAAAGGAATGGCCAAAATAATTTCTTGTACCTATTGCCGATGTAGATTTATATGACACTGATACTATAGGAAGCCCGATGGTTATGCGAGTGGAACATGTTGGATATTCCAGTGGGATGAAGAAGCATAAAAAGCAGGTTTAAGTCTAGGACATAGAGAGTGATGAAGAGGAAGAAGAGAAAACCTTTGTAGATAGAAAGTATAGCTCGCCAAGATGAGGGGGAGGAGATGAAGAAGAAGGAAAGGGAGGAGGAGATGATGGAAAAGAAGAGCAAGGAGGAGGGGAAGCTACTAGCACACCACCACCTGAAGATCCCCCTGTTGTGACAAATAGGAAAGTTACTCCGAAGAAACCTTCAACAAGGAAGAAAATGCACACCAATAAGCCACAGTTGGAAGCCACTCTCACTGATGATGAAATTATTTTGTTCGATAGAGCTATGGAGGAAACTTCTGAATACATGTTGTAGAGATACAAAGAGAAATAGGTGGAGTTATATGAAAGGATTGAGAGGGAGTTGAAGGAAGTGCAACATGTTGTTCACTTGGTCCGCGCAGTGCCTACTGCATCATTTGCACCTTCCTCATCACAAACCGTAGAATTGGGGGACAAAATAGCCCAGCTAAGAAGGATTGTTGATGCAACAGAAGATCAATTCCAGAGATATTAGGAAGAGAAGGAGAAGGCTACAAAATCCTTGTAAAAAGAGAAAGATGAAGTCCTAGTACAGTTACGAGCAGCGTAGGACAATATAGATACCTATGAAAGAGAGAAAGCAGAGCTTCAGGAGGAAAAGAAAACTGGAAAAGCCCATTTACAGAAGGAAAAAGAGAATTTTCTCATAGAGTAGGCCATGGTCAAAGAAGTAGTAATAAAAGCATGTCTCTCTATGATAGCCTTGGTATAGGAGGAGCATGATCCTGTCAAATCTCAAGTAGTGAAGCTCACAAAGATTCTCTAGAAGTTTCAGGCTAGGATAGTTGAACTAGAGTCCCAAACAATACTGAGAACCCCACAGGAGGTGTGTGACTAGAGGGAGGAGTCCACCAAAAAAAAAATATCAAGTATAAAATCCCTCGCATCGGCATATAAACATTTGAGTGACAGAAGCGCTTGAACATATGAACGACTCACCGAGGACCTAGAGCTAAAGAAGCTAGAGGCTCAGTTACAGGAGGTGAAACAATAAGAATTTTCATTGTAGGCATAGATGAATCTACTCACAGTAGTGGAAAGGATGAAGAGATCTTAGGAGCAATGCACAATACAACAATAGATCATTTCCCTCCAGGGTAAGGTGATGGAGGTAACACATAAGTTACAACCCATGCAGGACGAATCTTGTAAGGTTTTCGAGGAGATTGATAGCCAGGGTTCATAGTTAGATCAAGTAGTTGCAGTAGTAGAACAATGCCTAGAAGGGCATGTTACAAAGCAAATAGTCCAGAAGATCGTTGAGCAGGAGGCTCAGGCGAGCAAGAAATTCGAGGCAGCTCGAGTTAATCTTGAGTCATTTGAAGTAGCATTTTCTAGACCTGAGTGACTCAAGATGAGTCATAGGTGAGTGTTGGGGGCATGTTGGCCCTCGACCAAGTTTTGGGGAAACTTTGGTCAGTTTTGGAGGTTTTGGCCCACTTTTGGACTTAAACACACTGGTCAAAGTAGGAGTGCCCAGGTGGAGCTGATGTCATAGATATAACCTATTTTGAGGGTTACGTGGACCCATTAAGGGGTCCTCCAGGGTTTTGTAATGGGTTTATGAGATGTCGTCCCATGGGTTTTCCCCATGTTTAGGCCTTATTGTAAGATTTTGTAAAGTAAAATAAAGAGGAATGTATTGTAGAAGGCGTAGTTCAAGTAGTTATGTGTGAAAAGGAATGTATGTGGTCGAGCCTTTGTGCTTGACTGTGATTTTGTAGAAACTTCTAAGTGTCGTGATAAGAATTTTTGGCTCTGTGCATTTAACCTATTTTTGGAAGGTAAAGAAGGAGGATTGTTGGCCCTTGACCAAGTTTTGGGAGATTCTTCGTCATATTGACCTATTTTGGGACTTCGACAGCCTATTGAAGATGGAGCGCAAGATGAAGAAGAGATCACGGGATCTCAAACCCTTTTGTGGGTCATTTTTGGGATTTGGAAATATGTAACGAGAATGGGATGTTGGCCCATGGGTTTACCCATGTTTAGGCATATTTTGTATGTATAAATAGAAGGTTCGGCAATGTAAGAAGTAGTTGAATAGTGCACAAGAGTTTTGCAAGTTGACTAAGTGCTAAGAGTTGGATCTATGTGATCAAGAATTGTAAGGCTTCATGCATATTATATGAGACTTGTAGAGCTAAGTGCAGGTCATTGTAAGAGACTGTGAAGGCTTTGTGTTGTAAAGTGAGGAAGGAAGATCTAGCGAACTGCACATATCTCCTATCCTATGTGGAGTAATGGTTTTGCATCTCTGTGCATGTGGATTATTGATTGAAGCTAATAAAGAATAAGAGTTGGTGGACATATCCCTAGGGTGGGGGTGAGCCACGTAAATACTGTGTTATTCTACTATGTGTGATGTTTTGATGTGTTTATGTGTTATTTGTTAAGTTATTTGGTGTATATAGATAGATATGTTTATGATTTGTGCTTATGATGAATATGGATGCTAGATATGACATCTGTGAACTTACTTAGTGCTTGAGACTTCTGCTAGATTTGATCTAATCCAGTGTACGAAGTGCTTATATAAATTAGGTTAGGGTGAATGCTTCGATGCTCTATTTTATCTGCGAAGTAGATATTAGGTAAATAATGATGAAATAATGGTGCTAAGTTCTCTATTAAGTGTCATAATCACAAATATGTGTCCCATATAAGGTTGCAGACACCTAAGTCCTGCAACCACCCCTGCCTCTACCTCGGGTGAGACAACATCTGCTTCGCAGGTGTTTCTGAAAGGGATGGTAGTTAGGGTTTTTTTGGTACGTTGTTGTAGCGTTGAACCCTAGGTCTGCCCCTATGCCAACAAATGGTTCAGTTGCTGGGACTTAAAACTGTGATCACTGGGAATTGAGGAAGAAGAAGCTCTGTGCAAAGATCTGATCTAAAATTGTGAAATATCTGTGCGTAGATATGTTTCTCTAGTGCGCAGTACTCTACTAGTTTGGCAAGCTCTATGCTAAGGAAAAGAATTATGATCTGAAGAAAAGAGGTAAGATCCAGAAGCTTTGTGCTCTAAGAAAGGTAAAAGTGAGAATTTTTTATTAAAAGAGGTAAGATCTAAAAAGATTTGTTCTCTGATAAAGGTAAGAATATTGAAAAGTTCTAGATCTGAAAGCTTTGTGCTCTACAGAAGTAAGATAAGTGGAAATTTTTGTTTCTAAAGAATGGATCTAGGTATATTTGATAGACTGTATCCTAGATTGAAAACTAGGGTATTCATAGATGAAAGAAGGTTTGATATGAATAGATCTGATAAGAATAGTGAAAAATATGTTATACCTATGCATAGAAAGAATGTTTGGACTAATAAGTGTATGCAAGATCCTAGAAAGAATTTTTTACAGTTTAGCTACAATGATCCTAGTGCGCAGTACATGAAAGGTTGGGGATCATTTAAAAGAAAGAGAGGATCAACCCTTTGTTATAGTTGTAGAAGACCGGGACATCTTGCTAAGGAATTCCCTGAGAAAAGACCTAGTTGTCTTTGTTGTAAAGCTATGGACCATGAAGTATTGGATTGTCCTAGAATAATTGCTAAGCTTGAAGGAATGAACATGAGAAAAAAAAACCCTAAGGCAAACCCAGAAACTAAGATTATGACAGAATCCTGGGAAGAATCAGAGAAAGTATTGCTACAGATAGGAGAAACCCTGAATGATCACCAACATGTCATATTATCAGGGATCTTCAAAGAAAAAGAATGCCTTGAAGCAAGAATAGGAGACTTCAACATTGGTTGTGTTCTAGATGAGGAAACACAGGTGAATATCATGACAGAGAGAACATGGGAAGCTATAGGGAGGCCTACTATGATTCCTTCATCAGGAGGAATAGGAATATTCAAAGGAAACATGATAAACCTATGTGGAAATCTCACCCAAATACCTATGAATGCCAATGGAACTTCGACAGAGGAAGGTTTTGAGATTATTAAATTTATTGAGAACAATGCCCCATTTACCATGCTACTAGGAAAACCTTGGATTGAAAGAGATTAGGGAAGAAGGAAAGAAGAAGAAGAAGTTTTAGAATAGAAGAAGAAAGAGTTAAAAGAATTCATGACTAAAAGGATCGCACACTTGATTGAAGAAAAAAAGAATAGATCAAAGCCATTTAACACTAGAGACCCGGATGTCAAAGTTGCAAGAACACTAGAAGAACCACTGAAGATAGAAGTACCTATTCTAGATAAAGAAGAATGATCACTCGTGAATCTTAGGAAAGGATCTCAATAGCGCGAATTCATTATGTCAAAAGAAGATAAGAATCAGAACGGAAAAAGGAATACCAAGACGAAGCTCACTAGGAATAAGGATAGAAAGATAAGAAAGAAGTGAGCTAAGATAGACAAGTTGCAAAAGGTTCCATAGGAAACTTCATAGAAGGGAAATTTACAAAATTGGAGCTTCGTTGGGATATCAGAACAACGACACATGGAACTTTGCCATGGCGACGCAATATAAATGTTGGGGACATTATAACCATTAGACCAATGCTCCGAATGGGAAGAAAGACATTTATGGACAGACAACTAACCATTTGACCATTAGGACCACGCCATAATGGACATAATGAAGTTAATGAAGGCTTCATACCCTTTGCAAGTGACCCGTTGTTGAGTTACCTATTTATCCTATCGTGCCATGTACTGAGAACACTTTTTCCAACTGAGAGTTTGAGCCTGCATACTAAGTTGATTTTATACAGTGATCATCACACTCTTGCTATCTATCCTATTATAGTGTCTAAGTTATTCTGCAAACCCGAGATTGTTAACCCCAAGTGTGTATGTCGAATGAATTGAGTGTTGTAGAGAAAGTTTCTAAAGAAGTTTTGATCAACCTCATGAATGAAAGAGTCATGTCAATGTCTACAAGTGTACAAGCATTGTCGACGAGAGGACTACCAACCCCTTTGTCCATTGATCGTGGAGCCAGACCATCCTGACCATCTGATGAAAAGCGAAACAAGCACAAGGATGATCTAGCGAATGCTGAATTGATCCTAACCATATTACCTACCTATATTCCACCCCTGAGAGGTGCAGTAAATCAAGACAGTGTGCCCAGATACTTCGAATACACCTTGGTCACAACGTACCTCCCGAAGGGGATACCCACAGTTTGAGAAGACTAAGATAAGATTGCGGTGTTGAAGTTTAGCGAATTCAACCTCAGAGATCGCAAAGTTTACAACATGCTCACTGCACATAAGTACCTAACCCAGACAAAGGGGAAGAATTCGAGGATAATCCCCCAGTCGTGGACTATGAACCTCACACAATCCACCCTACTCTATGTCATGAAGATTCCTCACTTCGGATGATACCAGGAGGTAAATGCATGTGTCAAGCTATTGTTGTCTTGTTACCATGGTGGTTATTTCTGGCTAAACCGCCGTATAACAATTAATCTGACATTGACCAATTGGATAATGGGGTTGAGTATACAAGGACCTGATCCATAGGAGTTTTACCCTGGAAAATCCATGGATCGCGCTCTAGCACAGTGGATCAAGGACACTTATGGTGATGTCGCAAAGGTCACGCGAGGTTACAAAGTAGCTTCTATCCAGAGTGGCATAATGTGCCTTTCTTGTCAGTTGATTGTAGGCAAGTTAGTCTGAAAGAACCGACCCACCCAAGTCATCAGTTTTGTAGTTGACCTTGCAGGTAAGTGCGTGGAAGGCGTTCATATGAACTGGGCGAAGTACCTGGTGAACCAGTTGGAACTCGACTGCAAAGAAGCACAAGATCAAGGATATGAATTTCATTTCAGCTGGATTTTGATACTTATAGATTTTATTTTCTGGGAGATGCTGGAAGGTATGACCTTCCTGGACATCGATCCTTTTGAACCACTGGCCGTGACGTTCAGTACACTTTGGTACTCAAGATACATGAATAAAAGGTGACAGTCAAATGTTTTTTTTCATACCTACTACAATCAATTGAAGGTAGCCATCCAGTCTGATCCTCGCATGACTCTGAACACTCTACACTGGTTTAGGCCTCTAATGAAGTTCAGTGCATATCGACATTTTACTTACATCACAGCGCATGCTGACAAACACAAGAAACAAATTCAATCCTACTACAAGCTGACAGAGGAGGACTTGGAGGAGATCACCAAGGACTGGTCGGTGGACCTCCTTGTTCCAGCAGACCCTACAGAGATATCCGACATCGATAGCCCAAAAACTGCACAGGATACTCCCGTACCTAGCGGGGAAAAGAAAACTAAAGAGGTCCAATAATTAGACAACACCTTCGTGAAGACCACCTCCATCTCACTAGAGAAAGGAGGTGATGGAGAAGATTTAGGTGACAAAGAATTTGAATAAAAGAAAGGAAATGAGGTTGATCCCCTGAAGAAGAGAAAAGGGTCTCCTCTGAAACCTTCCTCCCGAGAGAAAGAGAAGGCCACCATGACCAAGATGTATACCATCCTCACCTTTGATGACTTTGACTTCCTCATAACAACCCTACAAGATGCTTCGCTGGAAATAACAGAGAAAAAAGAAGCAAAAAAAGAGGAGTTGTATGATCAAATTGAGACTGAACTCTGAGTGGTACAACAATCCCTACAGTCCAACCGCATAGCCTCCACTGTGTCGGGAGAGCCAGAATTGGGAAATGAGCCAGCTCAACTCCACCACTTAGCTGATACACTCGAAGCTCACCTTCGATGAGCACAAGAAGAAACAATGCAAGCCACCCAAGCTTTGACACAAGTACAAGGGGTACTAGTAGAGAAATGTAGTGCTACAGAATGAGAAAATATTTCTCTCCAAGCGAAGTTTGAGGAAGAAAAATCACAACTATAGCAAGAAAAGGAACAATTTCTCGTGGAGCAACTTGAAGTAAAGTAAATGGTCAACATAACACTTTGATTTGTGATATTCGTAGAAGTAAATGACAAAGATTGAGTTCCACAACAAGTAGAACAAATTGAAGAAGTGATCTGACATCTACAACAACACATCACAGAATTGGAACTATGCGCAATACCCGAGACCCCACAAGATGTAAGAGACCAAAGAGAAGCAACCGCCCAGAGTGCAGTTGAAAGGCTAAATGCTCTTACCCTGGAATGAAAGAAACTTACCAATCGTAGTGCCCAGACCTATGAACAACTCATAGAGAACCCAGAATTGAAGGCACTGGAGTCATAGCTCCAAGAGGTGAAGTATCAAGATGAAAAGATACAGGCGCAACTGTGTTGGGCATTTTAAGTATCTAAATGAATAGAGAGTTAAGGTGTTCAATATAAATTGTCAACCCAGGGAAGTTTGTTATTTCAAGATAATTGTGCATAGTCTATGCTAGATTATGGAAGAAACACTAATCTAATTGTGGTAGGGAAAAAGAAACAAAAATTATTACTAGCACAATTATGATGACACAGCTGGAGTTCTACAGAATTGAAATCACAATTTTAAATCTAAACTGATGAATGTATAAGAATTATGGATTACCTATTCTAATCTAACTTTCTATTTTACTTTTGCAGGAAGAAGTTCTCTACTAATTGCAGAAGGAAATCTACTTATTGTAAGAAAGTAATCCACACTTTTATTTTGTTTTACTTGAAAACAAGATTTTAATCTAATGCAGAAAAAGGGAAAGCAGTTCTCCAACAGTGTTCAACAATTGACTTTTAGTTCTCATGAGACAGATTTATGCGCATCTAACAGGAAAGAACTAGAATGTAACATCAACTGTATTCTAGAATTGTTAACAGATAATTCATTCACATTAAAAAAAATATTCTGGAATTCAAAATAGAGGGGAATCTGTGAGGAAGGTGGTCCCTTTCCTTCTCACTGAATCCTCTCAAAGAAATAGGCTACAGTTTGCTAAACAAATTCAATCCACTCTTATATTGATTTGCCAAAACATTGTGTACAATAAACTTTACTTCACTTCACTTTCTCCCAGTCATAATCCGCCCCTCTGATTACAAAATATTTTTTTATTTAAAGTCAGAGTCATTCAGTTAAAAACAAAATCATAATATCCTTGAGAATCCCTGATTCTCAAGTTGTTCATATGATATCATTAATACAAGATCTAGAACTAATCTTGTAAGTTGCAACATGTAACAATAGGTGTAGTAGCTTTTAGGATTGGTGGCATTTGTTGCAGTAGTTGTGTAACAGCAGAATCGGTGGCACCTGTTGCAATAGTCGTGTAACAAGTTCCAGGATTGGTGCATAACTGTAACAACTTCCAAGATTGGCGCATAGCTATAACAGTTGGTGTAACAATAGTGACCATTCTTTAAGACTTGGATGTTCTATTCATTTTGATCATTAGTTGAATCATTTTAGAGGTAAAACATGTGAACGTTACCAATCAAACATGTTAAGTAAATGAAAATATAAAAGAAAGATAAATGATTCATACCTTGGGAAAAAAAGGTCTTAGCACACATTATAGTAGGCATTTAGCTTAGAGATGATAAGTTTGAATACGAAAAAGATGTGATGAAAAAGGGACATTCTAGGTCCTAACATGCCCCCAACTGAAGACATTGCATGTCCTCATGCAAAACACATTCAAAACTTACTTTGTAGCTGAATTAGGGAAATGGTTCCTCTAGTGCAAAAATGCTAAGAGAAATTGATAAGTTCCTGTATGGTAAAATGTTGTGCTAAAAAGAAAATATGTGGTGTCAACAATTTGTCTTTGTTTCTTTGTCTTCAAGAACAAAATCAATTTGAGTTTCTTGACTAACAACTCGTGAGGGAAACAAAGGTTCATGTTTGAAAGTTACTGGTAAAACAACAACTGCCTTATGACGTTGAGATCTTCTCGGTTGTGTTGTTTTATGTGTAGCAGTAAGTGCATTTTCAGTCTTGACTGAGAGAGTGGTTGGACCTCCAACAACCGACACTTTTACTACCTTATAACCCACCTCAAAATATATGTTTCCACACTCAAAGCACATGAGTTCTTTATTTCTGTCCATAACATATTTTGTCAGTGCTAGGATGTCCAGAGTAATCCCTTCTGGATTCTTCTATCGAGCAGTGTCCAATTCCTGTTTCAGGGTATTTAACTCTTCTCTGAGGCTTTCATTCTCTTTTATGAACGCAGTTATTTTGGAGTTTTCTGTATTCCTTATCTTTTTCTCAAATTGGGAAAACAATTGGGCAAGTGGTACATCCTCAACACTATTTGTAACTAGCTCTTGTGGAGCAGTTATAGTGTCAATAGTTGTTTCTGGTGGAACAATTGTTTCTTGTCTAACAACTGGGTCTGTCATGACTGCTTCATGTGGAACAGTCTCATCTTGGATAGCTAGTTCTTGTGTAATAGATTCATCCTGCCTGACTTGTCCTTGTATACCTGTCCCAGTGTTTGCAGGTGTCTCTATTGGCACTATTAGTTCACTGGAAGAGACTGGTTCTTGTATGACAATCTCTTCATCAATCAGAGAGGATAATGAATGAAGAATAGGAATAGCCTGTTCCATAGCTTTCCATCCAATTGTTTCTTCCGCAAAGCTGGTAGACCTGGTTTTTCTCCTAGGTAAAATAGAAATGAAAGCAAAGGATTTCTTCTTCATTGATGGAGGAGGAACAGGTTGTTCTTCCTCAACCACACAAGTAGGAAATTCAGGTATACCTAGGTCTGCTATGATATAGACATCGTACTTGACATATGATGTATAGAATCATTAGGCAAAGCCAATGATTCTACTGCGATTGGAGTACATTCAGTCTAAACTGAGAGAATAGTTACTTGGAGTTATGGGAACAATATAAAACCTAGTATACATATCTCTGTAGAGTTATCTGTCACAATAGCAGAAGGGGTCTGAGTTGTTGCTGATATAATTGGGTCTAGGTCTTTTCGATATTTTCCCTTGAATGGACTTTTTATTTTCTGAGATACTCTAGCAGTAGTGATAGTAGGTCTTGGAAAAGTTGTTGCAACAATAGCTGGCCCTGCTGGTGCAACAATAGAAGGGGTAGTCAGACTTGTTGATGCAGTAGACCGTTCTAAACTTGTGTGATTTCTAGGTGATGCAGATACAGGAACAAGGGTTCTCTGTTTAGGACCAAGGGGTAATTTTTCATGAAAATCTGTCGTGACCAAGGGATGGGATGCATGGATCAGTGTAATAGCTGGTTTTTCCTCATTTTGAGCAATCAAAGCTACAGGCTGTCTCAATTCACCTCCTTCAAGGCTTGTCTGGTTGGTGCTAGGATGGTCGTGAGTTGTGAATTTACTTCTCTGGGTCATCTTACGGCCAGTGATAGTAAGGGTTTGGACTATTGTTGCAGTTAAGGGCAGAGACTCAAGAAGAGGTCCTGGCATATCTATAGGTATAGAAGGTGGTTGGTCTACTACAGTAGGTAATGGGTTATTGGAAATGCCCATACCTTTGCGAATTAATAGTCCTATGAGTTTGTGATTAGAAAGATAGTTCTTGGGGTTTTTGGATTTTATTTACAAAATGAGCCATGTTATTCAATGAATGGAGTAGATAATAAAGAATGTTTATGAATTTTTGATGTCGTAGATGTGATAATAAGATGAAATCAGAAAAATAAACAACTCGGTACCTGTCTTCGCAGGTAATTTACCTTTTGAAAAACTCTGTAACTTTCCCCCAGGGCTTTGGTAAGGAATTCACATCTGCACCTCAGCCTTTTGTCCGAATTTTCTCATTGTCAACAAGGAAAGCCTTCTGAGCATCCAGAATATGCGTTTTTTTGTTAAACCATCGGTCTCTTGTTGTTGGCAACCCTGTGACAACAACAATGCTTTATTTTGATACTGGAATCCTTACCGCATTCACCATTGAATATCCTTTGGTGAGATTTTTACTAAACTCCAATACCTTGTCCTCATTAAACCCTTGCAGCTTCTTAAACTAAGATATCCATCCATCCTACAATCATATTTGGTAGGCCTCTGGGTGCAACAGAAAAGTGTCCAAATTTGCAGGTTCATACCTCATATCTAATCCTCCCATGATGTTTCTTGAGAGTCTAACAAGCACGTAGGAGGAGAGACTAGCACCTAAACCAGAAAGGCTTCCAGTTCGAACGTGGTTTGCATGTAGAATACAGTGTCTCAGAAAAAAGAAGTATGATAAAAAAGATGGTGAAGGTGAGTATAAAATACCATTTGGATGGCTAGATTTGGAT
>SNQJ01S0029747.1:34560-45182 GCA_010110895.2 Picea sitchensis
AGATATGGACGGCTGAGATCTGATCGGGATTTCGCGTATCGCGATTTCGCGAGTTGCGATGTCAAGTTTCTTTGACAAATTGAAACCCCGAATGCCGAAACGCCGACGGGCGCTGCGATGTTCGCCACGTGTCCGGACAAATGGACGGCTGAGATCTTATCGCTATATTGCGTATCGCGATTTCGTGAGTTGCGATGTCAAATTTCTTTGACAACTTGAAACCCCGAATTCTGATATGCCGATGCGTTGATCTGCTGCCACCTGTCCTCTGAGATGGACGACTCACAAGTCTTGGGATTTCGCGATATCGCGTATCGAAGTTTTTGGAGAGCAGTTTCCTTTGCTCGTCCAACTCCCGATTCCCGATTTTGCGATGGAATAGGATCTCGCCACGTGTCTCTTGATGGACGGTCAAGATGACGTCAGGATTTCTCAAGTGAAAAAGTCCTCCTGTGCGCTCTAGAGGGTTAAACCTCGTGCACTTTCTCCCTGATCCAACGGCTGTCGGGCCTCTACGCAAGATCTGACGGTTGAGTTGCTTTCGCCTGTTCCGTGCTTTCTTGTTCCCTTCTGAATTGGTTTCCCGCCTCGGATCCGTTCGCAAGATGAATCTTATGGCCTTAGTGGATATTCCTTGCGTGTTTGACACGATCTTTGCCGAATTTGACGGAATTCCTCCTGTGGAAGAAAAGATTGTGAATCTTTCAAAGATTTGAAAGAATTTCATGAATCCTTCGTTCTCTGCTACAATCTTTGACAGATTTGAGCGATTTCTTGAAATCTTTAAACGATGCTGCCTTCTGCAGCAATCTTTAATGAATTTGAACAAATTCTTCGAGTTCTTTAAACATTCTTCTGGTCTGCAGCTCTTCTTCGTCAATCTTTGACGGTTCTTTGATAAACTGTGCAGGTTTCTTTAAAGTTTCTTCTTCTGCTTTCTCTGCTTCTTCGTTCTTTCGAGCGAAGTATGCTCTGCGACCTTTGCAAGCTTCTTACGGCGATCTTTAAAGAGTATTACGAACAACTCTCCAAGCCTTGTGAAAAGGCTGTGTCGCGTGCTCTCAAGATCCGTGAGGCTCTGCGTTGTGAGGATCGAGTTGCTCTTCGGACTGTGTGAAGAGGCTTACATCTGAAGCTCTGATACCATGATAAATTGTGAAGCACAGAGAAATGCAGAGAAAAAAGAATAGTATATTCAAATGTATGAAGAAGTACAGAACATAACTGAAGTAAGTTGAAGTACTGAAGAGTTCTGAAGAGATACCAACAATAGGAAATAACTGAGCTTATATATGCTCAAGCAAGACAGAAATAGAAAGTACAACTGTCCAGTACAACTGGCAGTGTACGGTTAGTCTATTGAGGGTACAATATATTTAACATATGAGAGGGTTGTACAAGGCAGTATCGTTTCATGAAAAATGATAAAACGGTGAGGTTTGATAGAAACTATAAATATCATACCTAGTACAAAGCAGATAAAGCACACTTGCTATGAGAGGGTTGTACAAGGCAGTGTCGTTTCATGAAAAATGATAAAACGGTGAGGTTTGATAGAAACTATAAATATCATACCTAGTACAAAGCAGATAAAGCACACTTGCTATGAGAGGGTTGTACAAGGCACTACATACTCTGTATTAGTCAACAGAGCGTAAATGAAACGATAAGATATCATAATTGTTAAATTATTCTATTCTTAAACTTATTTTGATAATATATTGACTTTTTAATTAATTTTAATAATATATAAATCTAAAAGTAGAATAATTAAATATTCATCAATTATATATTTTATATAGATATACACGTACGTAATGATGTCAGTTATATACATTTACCAGAGTCGGGTCTAGATGTATTGAGAGTCTATTAATAATTAGTAAATCCATTTTTTTCAGATGATATTTTAGTTTCTTATTTTTATACTTTAATTTTTTTTTAAAAGAATCAAATCTTTAAATGTCATACGAAATATAAGTATGAGATAAATGTTCAAAAAATAATAATTTCTTATTTTTTAACTTTAAATGATAAAAAAGTCAAAACTTTAAAGTTTAAATATTATACAGAATATAAATATAGCATAAATGCTTAAAAAAATGATATCATTTTTTTAATTAAAAAATAAAAAAAATTCGCTGTTAATTTTATCCTGGTTCTCATTCTCATAGTCGCTATCCTGTACATGATGTTTATCTCTGTTTTATTCCATTCTAAAAAAAATCATAAAATTGTTATTTTTAAATTTTCCAGAAAAAATGCATGGGCCATTCCGTCCAAAATCCAGAAAAAAATGCATGGGCCATTCCTTCCAAAATCCAGAAAAAAAAAAATGCATGGGCCATTCCCTCCAAACTCCAAGAACCGCTTTCAATACGCCGTACAATAACCATAGAATTCTTTGAATGAACTGGTTACTCCGAATATTTTATTTTTTCTTAAGTGCGAAAACTACCCGTGGCCAAGAAACTTCGATCCTATGGATTCCACGGGTTGTTAAAATTTTGGTGCAACCGACTCAACTTTGGCCATAAATTCTTTTAATTTTATTAACTTCTAATTAGAAGTATAATTAAAACTTAGTAGGACAACTGTAGCCCCACAACACGGCAAGCATAAAAATCAGATTGCTAGAGACCACACAACCATTGGAAATTTATGATCATTATTACAATTGCTGTGTGTGAGAGAGATTTGAAGAATTAGATGAAGGATGGCCATGTCCCCAAACCCCTCCAGCCGCCCTTCAACGCCGGCACCTGGAGGACGATTTACACGGTGTCGGCAATCTTGGCTGCAATTGCCTACACTTTTGGCGTCATAACGTCCCCCCTGTTATCATATCTCGCCTGCAAAGATGCCGGAAACAGCAGCCGCGAACCCGTCTGGGCCCTGCCGGTGAAGAGGACGGAAGTTTTGGCCCTGCCCGTCCAGCAATCGACGGATATTTTGGCAGATCTGGCGCGGTTCGATCGCCAGTGCGCGGAGCCGGTACCGTCTAAGGACGTGAGGCAGGCAATTCTGGACGCCCTATTCAACGGCACATCGCCGTTCACAGGGTTCCCACCGGAGCACGCGCGGGCGCTGCTGAGGCCTCGGAGGATCAAGGGCTGGGGCTCCACCGCCACCGTCTTCGAGCGCCTCATCAAGGAAGTCCGCCCGCGGACAATTGTGGAACTCGGTACTTTTCTGGGCGCCTCCGCCCTCCACATGGCGGCGCTGGCGCGCGACCTCGGCCTCAATACGCAGGTTTTGTGCGTCGACGATTTCCGGGGATGGCCCGGCTTCCGGCAAAAGTTCCGCGACATCCAAATCCTCAACGGCGACGTCATGCTGTTCTACCAGTTCATGCAGAACGTGGCGTCCATGAATTTGACGGGCACCGTTGTCCCGGTGCCGTACTCCACGGCGGTGGTGCTGAGGGCGCTGTGCGAGTGGGGGATCTATGCGGACCTCGTCGAGGTGGACGCCGCCCACGATTTTCATTCAGCGTGGGCGGATATCAACGCCGCCTACGCAATTTTGAGGCCCGGTGGCGTCATGTTCGGCCACGATTATCATACAATGATGGACAACAGAGGCGTGAGGAGAGCCGTCAATTTGTTCGCCAAGTTGAAGAAATTGAGAGTGGAGCCCGACGGTCAGCATTGGGTGCTCCGGCCCTTACCTTCATAAATAAATATCTTTTACGCTTAAACAGTTCATAGGCTTAACAGTACGCCTGTATTTTCCTGTATATTTGGTGTTCTGCTAATTTAGTAAACAATTCTCCAATTTAGCGAGCTTCCTTGGCTATAATGTTCATGAGTAAAGGTTGCTTTGGAGATCATGTCCATCAACATCCTCATGCTTTAGACATTTAGTTTTTATGGATTGTAAACTGTATGATATGTCAAAAGTTTTATCACTTTCACTTTTAAGTACATGAATTTAAATATAAAATAAAATGTTTATTTTATTTTATATTTTCATATTTTATTTTTCTAGCTTTATATTAGTTTAATCCCTTTCTTCCCTCATCTTTCTTTCTTGGTTTTTTTCTATTTTTAACTTTGTCGGTGCTTCACGAATGTTGTCACTTATGGTTTTATAAGCTAGCATTTCCACCTCCTTCCTGTGTTAATGTTTTACTAACATTATTGTCTCTACATCTTTGTTGGCCACTATTGTTATATCATACTTTTCATTAGTATTTCACTAGTGAGTTTGCGAGCATTTTACTAGTGAGTTTGGTACTAAATATATCATATCATAAATATTATTGTTAATTTATTTAATAATTTGTTTACAAAATTTATGATGATGATGGTTAAATTTGGTATATAGATTTTAAGAAAGGTAAGAAATTATTTAGTTTGCTTTAAAATTTTATTTATGTGTTTGAAAAGCTTTAGAAGAAGTGTTCTTAAATCATCATAGTTTTGATGAGTTAAAATGTTAGATAAATCGGTATTGTAACACATATTTTGAAATTTTGATGGTGTACTTAGGGCATTCTAAGAGAAAGTAAGTTTTTCATCTTCAACCCTTTTAGTGTCACAAAGATGACAAATTCTTTCAACCCACACCATGTTTTAGGAGTTGTCCAACTTCTTGTTTCACTGTGGAGATCATGAAAGCTTATTCTTATTTTATGAATGTTGATTATTTTCTATGTAATTATACTTTTAATATTATTGTTTTTATGTAGAGTAGCCTGCTCCTTTATTGTTGACTTGGCATCTTTATGCCAACCCCACTTAAGCCACAAGTGGTTTTGACATGAGTTTGAAGCAATCTTAGAAAGTCTTTTGTTTTCCATGTTGTTTATCTTATTCTTTTACATTAGGTACCTAGTCATACTTATGCTCTCAAAGAGGAAAAGACTCATTTCTATGAGGAGGGTAGGATAGGGTGTATAGACTTTAATTTTGAGATTATAAGTTATAAAACACTTTTGGATTTGCTCTATATTTCTCCATCATTCTCTAGATATGGTGTAGCCTCAGACTTCACAACCATATAAGATAACGAAAGCGATGAGGGTTTCAAAGAGGAGTTTCTCATAATCTCATAGTTGAAGGTCCACTAACTTACAATTGTTCTGAAGTCCATAATAAGCTTTCCAACCTCCATTTATATTTTCTCAGCGCTAACAATCATACCTAGATTTTAGAGCATAAATCCTTGAGGATTTTTAGTTGCTTGTTGAGATCATATGGACTCTTCACCATAAGAATAATATAATCAACATGAAGCAAAAGGATGATGACTATACCATTGAGAGTCAAGTCGACACAACCTACTTCTTCAAACAAACCATTAACTTGTGAATGCATAAGCAAAAAAGGATAGGGGACAAGGGACAACATTGCTTAACTCCTATAATACAATTAATTTCTTTCGACCACCCTTTAGTGTTCATAAACTTGACAATGACATTCTCCTACAACCTTGATCAAGAGTAACTTTTTGCTCTTCTAACCTATAATACATTCTAAAGGTTAGTTCTTAGTAGTGTGTCAAAATATTTTCTAAAGTCAACAAAACAACAAAGGATATTGGTTTTATTATTTTGACACTCCTTTGCAATGATTCTAAGCATAACAAGGTGGTCCACAATTGAATGATAGCTCATAAATTTGGCCTGACCTTTAACTCTTTTTTCGTAACTTTCTAGCTATACACTAATATTCTTTTCCAAAATTATTTTATATAACTTGGCTAAAAGGGGGCTAAGGGTTTAGGGAAGCCTTGCTTGATTGCTAAATTCAAGAGCTTGTGGATGTGAGCGATGAGGATAGGCCCTTCAATTTTTATGATTTCTTCTTGTTGACCTTCAATGTCCCCTTTTGTGAGTTGCTTAACCCAAAAATCTATGTCATCTATTGCAAAAAAATCTTCTTTTGTAGAAATGTTTTGAATGTTGTCCATGACATTAGAGGATTTGTCTTTTGTAGAAAAAAATAGCTATGGCATAGGTACAGTGAGTGAATATCCTGCAAGATCTCGAGATCTTCAATACCAAACAAATTCCCAACCAAGTCTTTAGAGTTTCTTTTGTCTCTAGCTAAAACAAGGTCGTCATGGAGGATTAGGGTTGGAATCATTGCTTAAAATAATACCTTGATTAGTTGTTGTTGAAGCATGAAGTCTCCTAGCAACACACCTAACAAGATGATATTGTCATTGTTTTTGAGACTGTAAATATCTTATTCTAGTGCAAATTAATAGATCATTATTCCTATATAAATTTTCTTAACATTGTATCTAAATGGACTTAATTGAAAGGATCTTCTTTGTGAACCCTGATGTAAGGGAAAATGTTCATTTTTATGTAACAAGCTATATCTTAGATCCCTCTTTAAAATGATCTCTTATTCCATACACACCATAAAATAAATCCTTCTATATTAAAAACCTTTGATTCTTCTAACTCCCAAATTTCAACAACAATATAATATTAATTTCACTATTAATACAATTAAAAGTACCTAGGTAATTTAACCCATTTCTTATTAAGCAAATGACTTAAAATTAACTTTGTATTTAAGAAAAAGGTTAAAAAAGACTGAGTATAAACAACTATTTCTATATAAATTATACTGAATCAATCGATTAATTTTTTATACAAACAATTTCTATATAAACTATATTGTATCAATCAATTAATTTTTTTACACAAATATTTTTTCCTATTTTAATTAAATAAAATTTTATATACTTATCTTTATTTTTCCGCAACCTAACCACGCAGATTGAATAAAACGTTTCTTCTCTCCCTTTCAAAAATATATGTAGATTTGTTGCTTTTATCAAACTACAGTAATCATTGAATAATCGCCACAATGACTTCAATTTCCAATAAATAATATAATTTAGTTAGTTGAAGCATAAAAGTTTGTAAATAGGGATTGTGTAAATGTATTAAATATTTGGTGTCCACAAAATTTTGTATGCAGAATGTGATGAGATGCATCGGAATCCATGCCTATGCTTGAAGGGCCCGCAAATCATTGCCCTCCTTCTCACACGGTACTCTTCTCCCCAGCCTCACCATGTGATATGTTCAGTTCACCTCCCAAGAGTGGCACCGAAGAAAAGGTTGGTGAAATTGCAGGAGGGTTGTCTCCATTACACAGAAGACAAAAACTTTTAAATATTTCAAAGTATGACAGTTCTGGTGGATTTACCGTATTGTTGGAAATTATTAATATTTCACTGATGCATTTGCTCACTGAGTTTATCTCAGTAAATGAGGTTTGAGGTTTGAATTTGAAAAGAAAAAGATTAAAATTTTAAAGTTAAAATTGGTTTATCGAACTTTAAAAAATATAAGTGTTAGTATTTAAAAAGTATTAGTATTGGTTTTTGCTTCGAAAATGTCTTTATTATTTTAAATTTCTTTTTGTTTGAGAAAATTCTTCAGCCACTCTCTTTACACAATCCAAGAACTGCTTCCAATCTGCCGTATAATATCCACAAAAGCTTTGAAGTTTGAATTGAACTCGTTACCAGTAATATTCTATTATTCTTATATGTGACAACTACCACTGACCCAGAAACTTTACTATGGACTCCACGGGTAGTTAAAATTTTGGTGCACCTGACTCTCGCCAGAAATTCAGTTTAATTTATGAAACTTCTGGTTAGAAGTAGGACAACTGTAGTCCCCACGACACGCCGAGTGTATAAATCAGATCCCCAAGAGACCAGACAACCATTGGAAATTTATCATCATAAGAATTATCAGAATTGCCCTCTGTGAGAGATTTTTAAAGAATTAGATGAAGGATGGCTATGTCCCCAAGCCTCTCTTGCCGCCACTTCACACTGGCAGCCGGACGAGGATTTACACGGCGGCGGCCATCTTGGCTGCAATTGCCTATACTTTTGGCGTCGTAACGTCTCCCCTGCTATCATACCTCGCCTGCAAAGATGCAGGCAACAGCAGCCGCGAACCCATCCGGGCCCTGCCCATGAAGAGGACAGAAGTTTTCGCCCTGCCCGTGAAGACGACGGAAGTTTTGGCCCTGCCCGTTCAAAATTCGCAGCAATCGACGGATAATTTGGCAGATCTGGTGCGGTTCGATCGCCGGTGCGCAGAGCCTGTGCCGTCGGAGCGCGTGAGGCAGGCAATTCTGGACGCCCTTTTCAACGGCACATCGCCGTTCGCAGGGTTCCCACCGGAGCACGCGCGGACGCTTCTGAGGCCGCGGCGGATCAAGGGCTGGGGTTCCACCGGCACCGTCTTCGAGCGCCTCATCAAGGAAGTCCGCCCGCGGACAATTGTGGAACTCGGTACTTTTCTGGGCGCCTCCGCCCTCCACATGGCGGCGCTGGCGCGCGACCTCGGCCTCAAGACGCAGATTCTGTGCGTCGACGATTTCCGGGGATGGCCCGGCTTCCGGCAAAAATTCCGCGACATACAGATCGTCAACGGCGACGTCATGCTGTTCTACCAGTTCATGCAGAACGTGGCGTCCATGAATTTGACGGGCACCGTTGTCCCGGTGCCGTACTCCACGGCGGGGGTGCTGAGGGCGCTGTGCGAGTGGGGGATCTATGCGGACCTCGTCGAGGTGGACGCCGCCCACGATTTTCATTCAGCGTGGGCGGATATCAACGCCGCCTACGCAATTCTGAGGCCCGGTGGCGTCATGTTCGGCCACGATTATCATACAATGATGGACAATAGGGGCGTCAGGAGAGCCGTCAATTTGTTCGCCAAGTTGAGGAAATTGAGAGTGGAGCCCGACGGTCAGCATTGGGTGCTCAGGCCCTTACCTTGATATAGTAATAAATTACGCTTTAACAGTCCATGGGATTAACAGTATGTCTGTATTTTCCTATATATGTGGTGTACTATTTAGGAAACAATTCTCCAATGTGGTGTACTATTTAGGAAACAATTCTCCAATTTAGTGAGCTTCCTTGTCTAGAATGTCCAAGTTTGTCTTTGCCTTTTATGGAGATCACGTCCACCCACATCCTTGTCTATAGTGCTTTTGTTGTACCTTTGGGACTTCTCTGTACCTTTTGTTAAAGTTAATGTCCCACCATTAATGGAGCCACCCACCCATAAAGAGCTTATGGAACCATAAAAGGAGCAATGGAACCTCAGCTTTACCACTCTTTTCATCCCTCACCGTCTTGTAGTTTAAGGGTTGAAATTGGGTTCAAACTGAAGTAGGTATATGAAAAAAAAAATGAAATCAATAGGCAATGCACCAATCCATGTTAACATAATTGGCGATATGGATATATCTCCCTTATAGTCGACCTGGTTTTTATTCAAATTTTGTAGCAAAGAAAATAAATTGATTTTTTTATTAGAGATCTGGAAACATTAAATGGAGAGCTCGGAATAATGGCTAAGGCAAGGGCTAAATGTAATGTTTTATCTTGTTTTTTTTTTTTTTTTAAATAAGGTGATATAAATTTGGACAAAATCATTATAATTAGTCACTCAAAAATTTGTAGATCCAACTATTAAATCTATAGATCCAATTATTAGTGACAAAATTTTGGATAAAAAAATTATTAAAAACATCCTTAAAAAATAAAAAGTTAAAATAACTACTATTAATTGAAGTCTACTGAAAAAAACAAAAAAAAACCCGAAAAAAAAAGAAGTTCAAATGACTACTATTAATTGAAGTCTACTAAAAAAACCCCAAAAAATAAAAAGCTCAAATGGCTACTATTAATTGAAGTCTATAATTTATCCAAAAGATAGTTAAAGACTATTAAATTCTTAAGATCAGTCTAATTTATATAATAACTATGAAATTAAATATTTATCAAATATTTATATAAAATTTATTTATATTTTTATTAATTTTTAAATATATGAAAAATGATATAATTATAAATTATATAAAATGTTAAATTTTATTTCTTTTGTACCATGTTTTTATATTGAAATGTATATGTCATACCTATATATGTGTGTTAAGATGGGATGCTCCTCTACCATTTTCATATTCTTTTACTCTCTGTGTTGCATTGGTTTAGTCACATCTTTTTCTTTTTCTCATTTTTCTTGTCTTCCCTATCTTTTATTTTCACTTTTTTAACTTTTCCATCAATTCTGTTACCTCTTGCGTTTTCACCTGAACTATGTGCTACTTTGTAGTCTTTTTGTTTTCTACTCTCCATCGTCATGATTTCCATTTCATGTTTTTTAATTTTACAGTGGAAAATAATTAGTTGGTGGTTAATAACGGGTTACCAGATGTTTTTGGGTATTGGGCTCTTAATCTGTTTTATCATATTTAACAAGTAAATTTGTCATTAAAAATATTATAAAAAAAAAAATCTCCTAAATTTATGAATATAAATAAGCATCCAATCAAAAAATATTTGTATATCATTGAACTTATTTATTTCTTATTAAATAAATACTTAAAAATATTTATATATCATTGAACCTATTTATTGCTTTTTGAGTAAATACTTAAGATCAACTTTGTATTTTATGATATGAATAAACACTCAATTAAAAAATATTTTTATATCACTAAACCTATTTATTTCTTATTGAGCAAATAATTAAAATCAACTTTTGTATTAAAAAAATTTGATTTAAAAAATCTGTCATTGAATCTCATTGAGCAAATAACTTAGAACAAGCTTCG
>SNQJ01S0029747.1:53855-77631 GCA_010110895.2 Picea sitchensis
AGAAATCAGAATTTTCAGTTAACTGCTTATTCAGATGCAGATTGGGCAAACTGTGTTGATGAGAGAAAAAACACCAGTGGAGGAGCATTCTTCCTGGGTGACTCATTAGTAGCATGGATTAGTAAAAAGTAAGGATTTGTTTCCTTATCAACTACAGAAGCAGAGTACATTATTGCTGCTACTTGCTGCACTCAGATTTTATGGATAATACAAACTCTTGCAGATTTGAAGGTAAACTATACTGATCCGATTACAATTCACTGTGTTAACACCAGTGCCATTAGTGTCTCCAAGAATCATGTTCTTCATTCCAAGACTAAGCATATCCCAATAAAATGCCATTTTCTCAGAGAACAAGTTACAAACAGAGTTGTTCAGCTGAATTATATTCCTTCCACAGAACAGATAGTTGATATCTTTACTAAACCGTTAGCAGTGACCCCTTTTGGATATCTTCGTCAAAAGTTGGGGGTTATAAATTCTTTCGTCTAATCTGTTCACCTGGTCAGGAGGAGTCCTTATTGAATATATGTTGTATTTCTAAGCTGCTCATAGTTGACCGGGGGAGTATGTACTGCAACAGCTCAGGGGGAGCACGTTTCTTCTTTGACATTGATGTCAAAGGGGGAGAAAGTGTGGTAATTTCAAGGATGCTATAGTGGTATAGTTGGATGTTCTTTAAGGGGTTGCCATCAATGCCAAAGGGGGAGATTATTGGCATATTTATTACGGGCAGACAAAAAGCAGAGTATTTGTTTGTCACTGATGGCAAGCTCAGCCCAACGATGATGAACAAGAGAAAGTGGCAAGACCAACAGCGCAATGATGATCGCATGGAAATATCTGAACCGTAAACTCCAGGAGTCAAGGAAGCAACTTACGACAGAAAATCTCGAAATGCGATAGATCAGAGCATGTCAAAGACTCCATTTCGGAGTTTCGTAGACCGAGAAATCGAAGTTTCAGATACCGAGAGTTGGAGGAGTCAAGAGTCAAGACTCTTCATCACAGGAGTCCCGAAGTCATGAAATGTGAAACGTCAAAATCCCGAAATAGGTACATCAACAAGGAGTTTTGCAGACCGAGAAATAACTCCATTTCAGAGTTCCAGATACCGGGAGTTGGAGGAGTCAAGAGTCGAGACTCTTTATCACAGGAGTCCCAAAGTCGCAAAATGCGAAACACCGAAATCTTGAAACAGGAACATCAACAAAGATTTTCGCAGACCGGGAAATAACTCCATTTCGGAATTCCAGATACCGGGAGTTGGAGTGTCGAAACACTTCACCACAGGAATGCCGAAATGCCAAAATGCAAAAAACACCTTTTGGTGTAGGTTTCGGTTATCGGGAGTTGGGGTGTCGAAACACTTCACCAAAGAAATCGTGAAATGCCGAAATGAGAAATTGTGACATGGAGTTTCAGAGTTTCAGGAATTGCGACATGGAGCGTTAAGATATCTCATCACAAGAATTGTCGAAATCGCGAAATGCCGAAATGCGAAATTGCGACATGGAGTTTTGGGGATCGCAACATGGAGTTTCAAGGATTCACGACATGCGAAATTGAGAAATGCCGAAAGGGACTATTGTGAGTCTCAAAGATTCAAAGGGAAAAATGTCGAAATCCCATCAGCCGTTCGATTAGGAAAAGAAGGGATCAAATTATGAAGTTTTGTGGACCGTTGATCTGGATCCATTTCGGGGATTGCGACTTGGAGAGTCGAGATGCTTTGCAACAAGAATTCACGACATGGGAAATCGTGAATTGCCGAAATACGAAATGCGAAAGACATTTTGTTTCTTGTAATCCAACGTTGCAGATGAATTCGAATATGATCGGAGGGCTACTATTTCACCTCACAGTTAATTGATCAGTTACGATTCAGTTAGCAAAACTGATTCATGATTCTTGATCGGTTAGCGATTCAATTGCTGAGGCGTGTGTGAATAAAAGAAGATATGAGACGACTGTGCAGTGTTGGTCGTTCTGAATGAAAAACGAGTTGAACTGTAAGAAAGGGAAAATTACAGTATGCGCAGTGTGAGACCGACAGTATGCACAGTGTGAGATACAACTCAGAGATGAGTAACAGATGAGGAATAGACAGAAGCAAGAGAAGGATTGCAGAATAGCTTGAAGCAGAGAAGAATTGTAGAACAGACAGAGGAAGAGAAGAATTGCAGAACAACTTGAAGCAGAGCAGAATTGCAGAACAGACAGAGGAAGAGAAGAATTGCAGAACAATCAGAAGCATACCAGATTTACAGAACAGAGAAGAAGTGGTAAGAATCGATTTATCTGTTTTGTTGGTTATTCAATCATTTATTTATAATCAGGGAGGTAGGGTGGTTCTAGGGAGGATTGTTGTCCTTAGAGGTTCAAGTGGGTGCTTGAACACATGGAATTGTATCTTCCATTTGGTTGCAGCCAGAAAAACCAAGGTGGCAGGGTGGTGCAACGGAGAACAGTTGTTCTCTGTTATACAGGTTGGTGCCTGTGTGACTAAAAGTTGGTGCTTCCATCCAGTTGGTGCTGGAACACTTAGGGAGTTGTTGATTCCTTCCAGTGGGTGCTAGAGAAACCAGAGAGTTGGTGCTCTCAAACAAGTTGGAGCTTGTAAAACAGAGGTAATAGCCTCACATTGAGTTGGTGCTCAATTATAGATGATGTACAGAACTTAAAAGACTGCCTATCATTTCAAAGAAGAAGAGGTTTTCTCCCTTTATGGGTTTCCTCGTGAAAAGTTGTCTCTGTGTATATCCTATGTGTGAGTGATGCTCATTATTTATGTTGTCCATATGTAGTATAATATTGATGGTCACTTGGAGAAAGAATAAAAATGATTTAATTGAATTAAAATTGTTTAAGCACAATAACAACTGATTCACCCCCCCTCTTAATTGTCTTAGTAATTTAAACACTATGATCCTTCCAGAGCCACTGACTGAGAAGAGGACCCTGGGAAGCAGGTAGGAGCACACGTACATAGGGCGGTAGAGGAGCAACAGGATGGAGTGGAGGCTGGAATGCAGGTTGCAACAAGCGAGGTTGCAGAGCGTGGCACGTCAAAGGAGGGTGGCAAGGTCTTAGCACCACCTCCCATCTCAATTGAGCCGGAACAGTGGTGTGTCCCACCGCCCTTCTTCCACCCGGAACAACTAGACTTGGTGTTTGACTTGAGAAGCCAGACGACAGACCAGGTCTACTGTGGCACACTCATGAGCCAATGCATATGCATGTTGTACGAGGCTTTCTCCAATGCGCCAGCAGGGCAAAGATGTATGACTTGTGCGCGCCCTTTTGCTTTGCTAGCTCGGAATGGACTGCCCGCTGAAGACCTCGACAAGGACACCTCTGGAACCAACGGGTAATTGCTTTTGGTTATGGTTATGGTTAGATGTTCAGGCTCTGGTTAGGGGTTCAGTCAACTCAGACTCTTTACTGTTTAGTATAGTTTCAATTTCTGTATTCATGGTTAATGTACAGACTATAGGTCGCCACCTGCAGCAAGATATATACATCTAAATGGAGTTGGTTAGCTATTTTACTAAATAGTTTTTTTAGCCGAAATCTCGTGATATAAATTTACATGAATCACTATTTTTTGTTGCTCAAAATTTATTTATACARAAATGGATTTGACATGCTAAAAAACACCTAGGACACTCGAATTATACAAAAATAATCACTCAAATCAACTAATCYAGACTCACTAAACTAATCYAACAATTTCTCACCAATTTCAAACAAATATCACCCTAAAAAAATTCATAATTTCATAGAACCTTTAACTTAGAGCCATCTAAATACATAAATTCATAAATACATCTAAATGCTTAAATCCATATAGCATTTATGACTCTGTCTGCTGCGAGATACATGTTACATCTCTCTCCATTCCATTACAAGAGACAATAACTTTTAAATATTTAAAAGTATGAAAATTCAGTGGATTCAATTTAAAAGTATGACAATAACTTTTTTTAAAATACAAACTTTAGTATTAGTTTAAACATGTTAGTTTTAAATGTTTTTTTTATGACGAGTAAAATGTCCACTTTAAATATTGAAAGTTTAAAAACCCTCATACTAAACTTTTTAAATATTCAGTGGATTCAATTTAAAAGTATGACAATAACTTTTTTTTAAATACAAACTTTAGTATTAGTTTAAAACATGTTAGTTTTAAATGTTTTTTTTATGACGAGTAAAATGTCCACTTTAAATATTGAAAGTTTAAAAACCCTCATACACAATGATTAATCAAAAATTGCTGGATAACTTTGTAACTAACTATAAAAGTCTACATTCTCAAATTTAATATAATTTGAATTAATATAAAACCAATTAACTATAAAAATCTACATTCTCAAATTTAATATAATTCAAATTAATATAAAACCATTTTTAAATTTGTTTCAAGTTAATATAAAACCAATTAAAAATGGAATGATATATAATTTATGAATCACTCTATTTTGAAGGTGATGGGTGCTCCATCCATTTTATAAACTTTCTTCAATGGAGTCATGCATTATAAAATAGTTTGTCACATATCAACATGGCATAACTTTAGCCCCAAAATGCACGTTACTTCAAATATTAAGAAATATATAATATCAAAGCACAAGGATCCATCCGAGAGTTCCAATACGCACATTTTTGATAATGGGAAAAGGATAATTTTTATAATTTTTATTTAATAAAAAGAAATCGACTTTTATTTTTGCATTTTTGATATTGAGAAAAGGAATATTTTTATAATTTTTATTTAATAAAAAGAAATCCACTATTTTTAGTGGTGTATACGAGTGGATATGCTAGTCCTATGATTAGTATAATAATCAGCATATAATCAAAATCCGGTGTAAAGGAATGCCGAAGGAAATTCTGGTCGAGTTTTTCATAATTCTTTATAAATGGATGAATTTCTTGGAAATTATGATGAATTTTATATTTGTATATGAGTAAAATTTTGTTTTTCATATTTATATTTGATTATAATTTTCATTTTACACAAATTCACTTTCATAAAAATTATGATTATGATTATTTATTTGTATATTTGTAAAATTATGATTATGATTTTTTATTTGTAAAATTTTGTTTAGCGATTATGATTCTCGTTTTACACCATTTTTATTTTTAACAAAATTAAAAATGTTACAACAAGATATCAATGAACTTTAAGTTACTCCCTAAAGTTAATCATAAATTCCCAAAAATATAAAATAAAAATTCATAAAATTCTTTACTATTTAAAATATCTAAGTTTTGCTTAGAAAAATTCTATATTATTTTAAATTTCAAACAATCAAGTTAATCATAAACTAGCACAGCCGCAAAGTGGTTGGTGAATCCCGAAACTTATCTGGACTGACAGTACAAACAGTTGAAACGCACATAGAGCTGAGGAAATTCAAAAGTTAATCTTAAATGTGGTAATTCCAAAGGTTAATCAGTTAAATGTTAATCACATTCATTAATCAGTTAAAAGTTAATCAGTTAAAGGTTAATCACATTCATTGATTTGGGAGAAATGTGGTAATTCCAAAGGTTAATCAATTAAACGTTAATCACATTCATTAATCAGTTAAAGGTTAATCACATTCATTGATTTGGGAGGACGACTAAGAATATTGCAGCTTTTTTAATTATTAGCCATCAGATTAGAATTTTAGATTAAAAGGTGATTAATTGTGCCCATCTCCAATAGGTATACGCCTTCCAGCGTAACTAGCATAGCCACTTAAAACAATGGTTGATGAACGCTACTTAAAACAATGGTTGATGAACGCCGAAAGACGATGACAAAGCTTCCTTCCACAGGTTAATAGCCGGAACCCTAAACGACCTCGATAGGTTATAATAAGCCCTTGATGCTCTGCCCCGAGCCTGCAACAATGACCTTCCCCAGCACAATGTTATAGTCTTCCACTCTTGGAGCGGACAACCACAAAATGAAACGGGTTGACAACTAAGGAAAGAAAGTCACAAAATGAAACAGGGTTACAACTCAAAAAATCCAAATGTGGCAATCCCAAAGGTGATACAGTAATTTCTTAATATGATTAGGTAAATGTTAAAAAGTAAACAAGTTAACGGATGCATTCAAAAATACAAGGAAGTTATCAAGAGTAAATCACATTCATTAATTTGGGAGGACGACTAAAAATATCCCAACATCTTCAATTGTTAATCATCAGATAAGAATTTTAGATTAAAAAGTGATTAATTAGCAAAAACATAAAATAAAAATTCATAAAATTCTTTATGCTTTGCTCAAAAAAATTCTTTATTATTTTAAATTTCTAAACTTCTGTTTGAGAAAATTCTTCGGGCAGTCTCCTTACACAATCCAAGAACCGCTTCTTGGATATGCCGTACAATATCCATAGAATGCCTTGAAGTTTGAGTTGAACTCGTTACTAGTAATATTCTATTTTTCTTAAATGTGACAACTACCACTGGCCCAGAAACTTTAATTTTCCTATGCACTCCACGGCTTGTTAAAATTTTGGTGCACCTGACCTCCAATTTTGGCCACTTTAATTTTATAAAACTTCTGGTTAGAAGTAGGACAACTGAACGTCCCCACGACACGCCAAGAATAAAAACCAGATCCTCAAGAGACCACACAACCATTGGAAATTTATCATCCTGTGTGTGCATTATCAGAATTGCTGTGTGTGGGAGAGATTTTTGAAGAATCAGATGAAGAATGGCCATGTCCCCAAGCCTTTCCTGCCGCCACTCAACGCTGGCAGCCTGACGAGGATTTACACGGCGGCGGCCATCTTGGCTGCAATTGCCTATACATTTGGCGTCGTAACGTCTCCCCTGTTATCATTCCTCGCCTGCAAAGATGCCGGCAACAACGGTCGCGAACCCATCCGGGTCCTGCCCGTCAAGAGTTCGGAAGTTTTCGCGCTGCCCGTGAAGACGACGGAAGTTTTGACCCTGCCCATTCAAAATTCGCAGCAATCGACGGATATTTTGGCAGATCTGGCGCGGTTCGATCGCCGGTGCGCAGAGCCAGTGCCATCGAAGCGCGTGAGGCAGGCAATTCTGGACGCCCTGTTCAACGGCACATCGCCGTTCGCGAAGTTCCCTCCGGAGCACGCGCGGGCGCTGCTGAGGCCGCGGCGGATCAAGGGCTGGGGTTCCACCGCCACCGTCTTCGAGCGCCTCATCAAGGAAGTCCGCCCGCGGACAATTGTGGAACTCGGTACTTTTCTGGGCGCCTCCGCCCTCCACATGGCGGCGCTGACGCGCGACCTCGGCCTCAAGACGCAGATTCTGTGCGTCGACGATTTTCGGGGATGGCCCGGCTTCCGGCAAAAGTTCCGCGACATCCAAATCCTCAACGGCGACGTCATGCTGTTCTACCAGTTCATGCAGAACGTGGCGTCCATGAATTTGACAGGCACCGTTGTCCCGGTGCCGTACTCTACGGCGGGGGTGCTGAGAGCGCTGTGCGAATGGGGGATCTATGCGGACCTCGTCGAGGTGGACGCCGCCCACGATTTTCATTCAGCGTGGGCGGATATCAACGCCGCCTACGCAATTCTGAGGCCCGGTGGCGTCATGTTCGGCCACGATTATCATACAATGATGGACAACAGAGGCGTGAGGAGAGCCGTCAATTTGTTCGCCAAATTGAAGAAATTGAGAGTGGAGCCCGACGGTCAGCATTGGGTGCTCAGGCCCTTACCTTAATATTATAATAAAGAAATTTCTTTTTCTCCTAGGCCAAACTGTAGGTACATATTTTCCTATGTATTTAGCGGACCACTGCTAATTTAGGAAACAATTCCCCAATTTAGCGAGCTTCCTTGTCTAAAATGCCCAAGGTTGTCTTTGTCTTGTTTGAAGATCACGTCCACCAACATATCTGTCTACAGTGCTATCCATATTTAGTGTTTTGAGGTTTTTCTTGTACCTTTTGTTAAACTCAGTGTCCCGCCACTAATTTTAGTGGAGCCATCCATAAAGGCGTTATGGCCATAGAATGAGAAATGGAGCCTATGCTTTACCATTCTTTCTATCTCTCATCGTGTTCTGGTTTAGGGGTGGAAACAAGTTTGTCATTCTGGGTTCAAACTGAAGAAAGTATATGAAAACAAACCAGTAATGTACTATATCTGTATTAACATAGTTTGCAATATGGATATATCTCCCTGGTTTTCATTCCATATTTTTAAAGCAAATCAAATCAATATGGATACGTCTCCCTGATTTTCATTCCATTTTTTAAAAGCAAATAAAATAAAATAACATGAGAACACAATTGAATTAATTTATATACATTTCAATATAAAAATTTTGTTTATGCAATTTTTTTTCATCAAAAAAATTGCATGAAATAGATAAACTTTATTTTATGATGTTAATTTTTTTTCCTACAATTTCATAAGTTGGTGAGATTGTAAATAGAACAATTTGACTTTGCAATACAAATTTGGGTAAAATCATAATTTTCTGTTGTTTAAATCTCATTTTTGAATGCATAAATGGATTTAACCTGTGAAAAAAACTTTAAGATACTTAGATTATATTGAAAAAAACTTTAAGATACTTAGATTATATAGAGTTAACCACTCAAATTTGCAGATACAACAATTTCTTACAAGATTTTGAACAAAATTAAATGGAAAATATCCTTTTAGACAAACCAATATTTAGACTAGAGCTTTTATATATTGATGAAATGGTAAAGCATAAATAGTTAAATTTATATTAGTGATATATGATGGAATTTTTTTTATATATATTAGTAAGATAGTAAATGAAACTTTTCAACTTTTATATTATAGTGATGTAATTTTTTTTTATTAAAAATGATTAGTGATATGAAACATTTTCTTATAAATAAATATAAATAATTACTTATTTGAAAAATTATATTTACTAAATGATTAGTGATCTCAAACACTTTCTTATAAATGATTATTAATGTGAAAATTTATATTTACACAATGATTATTAACTATTAAACTTTTATTAAAATTGTGAGTAACATTTATCATCATGATTTTACTATATTGATCTTAATGATTATGAATCATTGAACTTTTAACATTGTTAGATCTTAATGATCATGAACCATTGAACTTTTAACATTGTTAGATCTTAATGATTATGAACCATTGAACTTTTAACATTGTTAGTAACATGTATCATCATGCTTGTACTATATTGATTTTAATGATTATTAAGAATTGAACTTTTGACATGGTTAGTAACATTTATCATTATGCTTGTACTATATTGATTTTATTAGGTTTGAGAATTTGTTATATCTTTGTTATATCTAGCTTAATTAGATTTTTGACATGTTATTTATGCATGTATGATGTTACTAGTAAGCAAGAGATGGAACCAACATGCTATGTATATATCTATGCAAGTTTGTGACAATACAAACTAATTGTTGCATCATTTAATATGTGCATTATAAATATTTGAGGAATAACAAATTCATACAATTATACTCTTTTAAGAGAATTAAGAATTAGTCATGGAATTATAGACATTCAACTAAGAGTTATGAAACAATAAATTTACACAATAGTTATCTCATCTAGTCTATTTAAAATACTCAATGAAGAATAAGAACAATATTACATATGTTATAAGTAGCTTTTATAACGAGTTGAATTGTAGTCTACTACTAACTACATGTCATATGTCATGGGTTAGATTTTTCATTCCACTTGAGCGTCCCATAGCACTCAAGAAGCCTAGTCAACATGCCACATTGGCATGACCATTAACCTCTTGTATCACCAAGAATATGCCTAACCAACATGCCCTGACTAAACCAAAGCTAGGCACCTTCAATCATGTGGAATGTCAGAGTGTTCATTTCACCATAGGCAATGTTGCATTGTCGACACCCAACTATAATCAGTTTATTGTTTCCTCCCCCGAGCCAAGCATACTTGAAAAACTGACTACCTAACCTAAGACCATGCTATCATCCATCTAAGACGACACATGATAGGACTCAATGCAGATCATGTCCCTCCTTCATCGAGCGTTCACATATCTTCAATGCACTTATCAACACTATTTCCTTACCACAGATAACACACACAATTTATCGCATTGCTAAGTTGCATTGTCCTTCGTCGAATCCTGCTACATAGCACCTCATTGGTCATTCGTCCTACTCAAACGAAGAAAAGTGATCTCGATCAGATCCTAATAAGAAAACAATTAGCTAATGCACAAGCTCTACGATGATCGACATGGGAAATGTTTGAGGCTATGGATGAAAAAAAAGAGACTGGTTTGTTGGCATAAAAGGCCCCATGCCATCACCATCGATGTCCACCCCCACATTAATAAAAAACATAAGGCTAGCACATGATGTAAGGATAAGGTAGAGTTTTATGGTAAAAGAGAGAAAAAGATGTATTGAAAATAAATAAAGTCTCATATACCTCCTCCCTATGTACGAAAAGACAAAAGGAAAAATGAAAGGAAGAGGAGAAATGAGCTTGGGGGAGCTAAAGGGTTGGGGACGCCTTACCTTCCAACTATACCCTCAGTTGAGCTTGTCTCCTATATGTTGGTTCTTTGAGATGGAGAAGGGGTTCTTTGAAAAATAAAGGAAGATGTATGCTACCCATATTTCACTAAGAAGCACCAAGCTTAACTGGAGATCCCGTAACCTTTGCCCATTGCTACATAACAAAATCTTGGCCAAAGGTAATTGAATGCCAATTTTCACATTTTGGTTTCCAGGGTAAAATCTCGTCTTAAATATGTGTATTTCTTTGCAATATGTTGGGTATGTTGTTGTGTTAGTTACTTGGGGGATTCATTGAGCTATGTTTCATTTTAATCTCTACTCAATAATTAATCTACCTCTGTTGAGAATTTAAATAAGCTAAGGACTCATTAATTTGTTGTGTGGGAGGTTAGTATGCACACTACATTCGTTAATGGAGTAAATACATCCAAACAACTCTTTGTTTGTCATCGTCGAAGTGATTCCAGATCTTGGAGATGGACGGTTCTCCCTTCAGAGTTGTTGCTACTTGCTAGGTAGTTTCTAATTCGGTTCATATAAATGTTGAGAAGAATTTTATCTCACTCCATGTATCTATTTGATTATTGGTTGAAGTCTCCTCACAACACTCATGTCGTATGTTGTCTCTGGGTATCCCTCGAATCATCCTCTTACTATCCACATCACCCACACTCTACATATTGTCTTTGGGTGTCCCTTGAATCATTCTCTTGTTGTCCACATTGACCACACTCTACACATTGTCTTTGGGCACCCCTCAAATTGTCCTCTTGCTTCCCACATCACGCACACTCTAAATACTGTCTATGGGCGTCCCTTGAATCATTATCTTGTTGTCCACATTGCTCATGCTCTAAACATTGCTTCTAGGGATCCCACAAAATATTTGGTTGTTTTCCATAGTGTCTGTGCCCTAAAAATTTCCTTAGGGTATTCCAAGGATTGTTGGTTGATATCCTCCTATTCCCATGCCCTAAACATTTCCTTGGGGCTTTCCAAGAATCACTTGTTGATATCCTCCGATGCCCATGCACCTCATGGTCGATTTGGGGGTTAAAGGTTATGTGAATAAGTATAGTAATGCTCATGTGCACAATATTTGGTTTGAATGAGCATACCTACCAGGGTTTGGATGATACAGTTGTTTAAGAGACATATATGGAGTGGGTAATGAATTCACGGTGATTTTGAGTGAACATTGACCATTGGGTCAATTTTCCTCAATGACTAGGTGACTTGGTTGTTAGTGAGTAGCTCCATCACCTGGACTGTTGTTCCATGAAAGGTTAACTTATTTCCATGTCGATTTAGTGTTGATATCACTCATTCATAGAATTGATTTCTTTACAATTGTTGATTATAAGTTTAAATGTTGTATTGGTTATTTTCTACCTAGCTTGTGTGTAGATAAAAGACTTGTCTTATTATGAACAAAATAACAATTCTCTTATGTATGAAAGATTATAAGAAAAATAAAATTGGAATTTGGTTGGTTTCCATGTTGAGAAAATGGACAGACTATAATCCCACCATCTATGGATCAAATGGTATCATAGCATTGAGTTCGAATATCTAGTGAGACCTATATGGTAAGTACCCACAGTGACTACCGAAGAAGTGGACAAGAGTTGTTACCAGGATTATAGTAAAGTAGAGCACCAAGAATGACTAGGGAATGTTATTCCACAGTTTAGGGATAACTAAGGAGATTATGTCTTGAGGCCCACAGGTCCTAGACATGGAGTACCGAGAGCTAGATCGACTTGAGCATGGCCCTGGAGGGCCCATCTTTTTATTCCCCAGTGCCTCCACTTTGTCAGCAGCAACAACATCCATCACCTCGGCCTGGTCCTGTAGCAGAAGTGGATCTTGTTGCATGAGGTAATGAGTCCGGGTATCATGGTATGTGTCACTCTGATCCTCAAAACCTTTGAATATGTGCATTCAATTCTTTTTGTTTCTAACGGGTGCTTGGATCTTATATCTATCCATTTGACCATATCTAGGGGGAATGACAGGATGCCCTAGTAAGCTTGTGCCCATAGGTTTTGAGTTTCCACTGGGGGGATTCATGAGAAGCCATCATCCACTCCCACCATACTTACCATTTTCCATCTTTCTCCTGCTCATCCATCCCATTACACCGGTTTGGGAATTAGATTGGCCAAATATTTAAGGGTTGTACCTTACCTTGTGGGAAGAAGGGGCTAAAGGCCCAGAGGTTAAAAGTAGTTGGCAAAAGATAAAAGCAAAGAATGAAACCTCGATATGCTTCGCCCAGAGATCCTCAAGAAAGCAATAAAAATATTCTTAGCAAGAAATAGAGGGACCCATAAAATAATAAAACAAGACATGGTTAGAGGATAGGGGGTCTCATCATGAGCCAGCCTATTAGGTCCATGGGCATCTAGTGGTATGACACTACTAACAGCTAGTCACCATGCCAGGGTAGTGGCTCTTGGTGGCATAGCCAAGAGAAAGGGGGTCTCATCACTTCTCCAGTCTTCTCATTTTCGTGAAATGCTTGTGGGTAACATTGCCACCACTGGTCACCACACCAGGGCAATGTCCCATAGCTATCTTCTTGAAGAAAACACAATAAAAGAAAGACAAAAGGCATGAATGGGTTTGGAAACATTTGCATCCATGACAGGTGCAAATCACCCTCTACAGAGGCACCCACAGGGAAGACATGCATTTCCCTGCTATCACTGCACCCCTTTCCCAGACATCCCTTATCCACTTCACCCACTCACATGGCTTAGATTTGATCTCTACCAGAAACACCCCAAATCCAGTGAGAATTAGCCCAATAGGACGCCCTATCACTTCCTCCAAACTTGGCTTGTAGATTAGTATAATGTCTTTGAGCACTTGTTCGGGTAAAAGACATTTTATGCACATGTTTAATAAACTTGATGATTAGATGTGATTGACATTGTTATGATCCCTGTGATTTATGATCCCATGGAGGGCATATATGTTGATGTGAAGGACCATACCCGATGGACATGTACCCTTATGGATAGGTACACATGGAGAGATGATTAGTTCGAACCTCCATGGGGCTGAAAGCCCATCAGATGGATGTTGAGACCCTAGCAGGGGGCAGAGATAGATTAGAGGGTTTTCACCGGAGAAGAGAAGGACGTTCCACCAGAGCCAGCTTAGTAGACCTGTAACCAGGGGGGTTGTGCCATTTCCACCAGGACGTTGGCCTTGGAAGGCTCATGACGTCACCCAGGACACCTTATGACGTTATCAAGCGCTATGGAGGTTTTGGGAGGCAGTTATGTGCCAAGTGGCACGTGTGGAAGTTTCTAGAGGCCCAAAGAGGCCTAACGTTTTTCTCCAGGAGGCCAACGTTGCCCTAAAGGGGCCTAACGTCACCCTAAAAGGGCATGATGTCAACTTTTATGCTTGATTAGGGTTTTAATTATGACATTTAATGTAAAACAATATTTTGATGTACTTTTGGCCATGTCGGCCTTTTGTGACCTAAAAATAAAATTAAGGTCATTGCTATTGTATAAATAGAGAGCTAAAACTCTTTTTTTTTTATCATATTTCACTCACCACTTGGTGAGGTCTAAAATTTGCGGCCCTCATTAGGGTTTTGGTTGAAATTGTGGCACACTTGTTGAAGGAGGCTTATGTTTGGTGATCTTTGGCATTTTTCTTGGTGGATGGTTTACAACTAGGGTTTGGCTTGATAAATACTTGGTAAATGTAAGTAAATTTCTACAATCCTTCCCTTACTTGAATGGTTATAGTGTTTTACTTGCATTTTGTTAATGAAATTGTTGGAATAAACCCTAGGAAATAAGCACATGTTGGTGTCCTTGTTTTAAATGTTATCTACCTACTAGATTATGCCAAGGAGCCGTTTTATCTGTTGAAGACATTGCTAGGGCCTTGCCATTGCAAAACCCTACCATTTGTTCTTCATCCTAGCCATTTTTACTTTGTCATTGAGCTAAAGGAGGAGGAAAACGTGCTAAGGCCTAGGATTACCTACACCTTAGTAAACCGCTTTCCCCTAGGGTTTGATGGTTGAAGCCTTGGCTTACCAACACTTCACCATCAAGTTCCTCTTGTATTTGGCCCTACTATTATCATATTGTTCCTTCAATTATTGCCGTTATTTATGAGTCCATTTGCCCTGTGAATGCACTGGTCTAAGACTTCTTACTTGAGTGTTTTAATCACAACCTCCAAAATCTTTGAACAACTACTAATACCTTCTAACCCTAACCTACTAACCTCATTGCTGCTACTATCCATTTGAGTTATAGTTATACTTTGCAACATTTTAGCTTCTTTAAGCAATTGAGAGATTGACTAATGCATGGTATTATTTGCTTCTAATGAAAGTTGGTATTGTGACATTGATGATAAATCATTCTTGTTCATTTTGAAGCTTCTTTAAAAATCATTTATTGTGAAGTAACGTATTGTGATTATTGCTACTATACAACTTTGATTTCTTCATCAATGTATTAGTCAATTTCTTTTATTTGAGAAAGTCTCCTATTATATGAAGTACTAACTAGCAAGTGATCTTGCAAATATAGTTTCATGTTGTTTTGTTCTGGCCTAGTACATTTCTAGTTATTATTATCTTTATTGGTTGTTTAGCTGGACATTCTAATCGGTGGTGACTTGTGAGAGGGAAACTTTTACTTATCCTTAATCCGTTGCCTTCTCAAAACCCCAGGTCACCAGGGACGTCTCCCCTAGGTCTACCACCCTAAATAGAAAGAAACTTCCTATTGAGGTGACAGTGATAGGATAGTCTCTCGTTACGTCATTTTGTCTTCATTTACCTTTCCTTTACATCCAAGTACAAACTACGCGATAACGGAGAACATCAAGGAGGAGATGAGGCTGAAGATCCTGGAGTAAGGTTGGATCAGCTTGAGCAGATCATGGTCACACTCACATCAATGGTATCACATCTTTCGAAAACAAAATGTAAGGAGACACCATCAACGTAGGCTTGTCATGAAGGACACAAGAGAGAAGAAAAGAAGATAGAGGTAGAGTGCAAGACTTAACCAGAGATGGGAGAATGCACTTATAACTAGGCACGAGTACCTTTATGTGTGGGGGCCAAGGTGGATATCAAACCATATTCCATGGATGTTGATGCCACCAAATTGAACCAATGGCCACAATAGATGGAGGTATACTTCAATGTGCATGAAGTAACACAAAAGAAAACGATTGTGTTTTCTCGGTTGAAGATTGAAGGCCATGCGTTGGCATGGTGGGAGAGTGGTGTAGTAGGCAGAGCACTGGAAAATGAGCCATCAATGATTGAATGGGCGGTGTACAAGAACATGATCAAATTTCAGTTCTATCCAATAAGATATGAGGAGAACCGAAAAATTGTATGGAATTACTTCACCCAGAGGCAAGGACAATCAGTGCAAGAGATCACCATTGGGCTCAAGAAGAGAGAAATTCAAATGGGAGTCTCTCTCAAAAGTCATGACATGTTAATCAAGTATTTGGGGGTATTGCTACCTCAAATTCGACATCGATTGATGTTTTTTAGACCAAATTCAATTTATGAGGCCAGTGTACAAGCATAGTACCTTGAGGGAGACAAGAAGACGCAGTAGTCAAGAACACACAAGTAATCATAACTACAAGAGAATAAGAAGAAGGGGAAAACAAAAAGAAGTGTAATGAGAAGAATATTGTGGCAACAACATAGGAAGCAACCCATTCTTTTAAGAAATGAAAAGGTTATGATTTAAAGGGACACACTTAGGAGGATTTTTGAAATTGCACCCAGAGAAGTGGCCCAAAAATTTCCAAAAGAGGAAGAAGAAAACAATGCTAACTATGGATGTTGAGGAAAGGGTGGATAACACCTCATACCTATAAGGAAGATCAATTGCACCAATATTCAAAAGGAAGTGGTGTTAGTTGGTTGCATCCACATGGAGGAGAAGGAGATGACTGAACTATTTTGTATTAAAATCCACATGAAACATAACAAGGTGGATTGTTTGTTTGATGTCGATTCATAGTCCAAATTAATCTCTACACAACTAGTTGAAAAGCTTGGGCTAGAGACACATGATCCTATGCAACCATACCCTAAGGGCTAGGTAAGGAAATATGTGGAATTGAAAGTGAGGAAACAATGCAAATTCATGTTCTCCATCAACTAGAACTATGTTGATGAAGTGGTTGCAGATGTGGTTCCTTTGGATGTATGTGAAGTCATATTGGGAAGCCCATACTTGTATGTAAGAAATGCCATTTTTAGGAGGAGAGCTAACCAATATAGGATAGTCAAAGAGGGAAAATCAAATTTCATAAATGCACAAAAGGACAAAGACAAACTCTCTCTAATCAATKCTCATTAGGCTAGAAAAATCATGGGCAATATGAAGAAATTTGTCTTGTTGTATTTTAGAGAAGGAAAGTAGCAAGGGGAAGGAAACAAATTGGTGCCAAAGAAGGATGAAAGMTGGAGAATATGMATTGATTATTGTGCCCTAAATAATATCACCATCAAGAATAGATATCATTTTCCAAGGATTGATGACTTGGTGGATCAACTGTAACAATCCAAATTTTTCACCAAGATGGACCTCAAATATGGCTAGCATCAAGTGAGGATCAAAGCAGAAGATGTGAGGAAGAAAACATTCAAAACAAGACAAGTTTTGTACTAGTGGTTAGTAATGTCTTTCGGTTAATGCAATGCACTTGCAAATTTTATGCAACTCATGAATGATGTTCTACTCCCCTTAATTGACTCTTTTCTAATAGGATATCTAGATGACATACTAATCTTCAACAATACATGGCGAGAGCACTTCTCACATGTTATGCAAGTACTAGAGACCTTAAATAATAATTAACTAATTTCCAACTTGCAAAAATATGAGTTCGGGAAGACGTCCTTGATTTATCTTAGACTCATGAATGGTGGAGGAGAGTTGAGGTAAACAACAACAACAAGGATCATTTGAAGATCCAAAAAAAATTCAACGATGCTTTGGTCTTATCTTTGCCAAATCTGTAGTGACCTTTTGAGATAGAGATCAATGTTGGTGGGTATGCATTAGGACCAATACTCATGCAAGGAGGAAGGATTGTATGATATCATTCATAGCTATTTCATGGATCGGTTCTTGACTATCCCATGTATGATAAAGAGATCTTTGCAATTGTACAAAAAATGAAGAAGTGGAAGAATTATCTCCTGGGAAAAGAGACCATCATACACATGGATCATCAACCCCTTCAATACCTATAGAGTTAGAGAAATATGCAATAGTGAGGCATTACAAGTGGTTAGGTTTATTGCAGCAATTTCATCTATTGATCAAGTATAAGAAACGAGCCACGAATAAACTAGTGACATGCTCTCTTGAGCACCCAACCTAAGACCATGATATCATCCATCTAAGATGACACATGATAGTCAATGAAGATCATGTCCCTCCTTCATCAAGCATTTATGTATCTTCGATGCACTTATCAACAATATTTCCTTGCCATAGTTAACACACAAAATTTATCACATTGCCAAGTTGCACTGTTTTTCGTCGAATTCCGCTACATAGAACCTCGTTGGTCAACCGTCCTACTTGAATGACAAAAAGTGATCTAGATCAGATCCAAATAAGAAAAACATTGGCTAATGCACAAGCTCTACGATGATCGGCATGGGAAAGGTTTGAGGCTATGGATGAAGAAGAAATTGATCAAAGCGAAAGACATGTGGAAGACAACATTCAAAACAAGACAAGGTTTGTACGAGTGGTTAGTAATGTCTTTCGATTTATGCAATGCACCTACAACTTTTATGCAACTCATGAATGATGTGCTACGCCCCTTCATTCACTCTTTCCTAATAGGATATTGTTGACCCATAATGTGTTAAGTATTTCAAAAATCCTCTATTGTATATTTTAATACTCATAATTTTTTCTCTTTTTTGTGGGTTCATGAGTCAATTTCATTCTTGGTACAAACTTCCGAATCCTCCAAAATGCACCATTTATTCCACCATATCCATTTACATCCATACTTAAATTCCTTTTGCATTTCTCGTGGGTTCATCACATATTCTCGTTTAAGTCCGAAGCTCTTCCATTTCCAAAATGCACTACCATGTTACACCATGCTCATTTTTCACCATACTTAGAACTTTTTCAAACATTCATCGCGGGTGTAAGCCACTCGCCTGATTCACTTGATTGTCACCACAACTAGTCCGTCCGATCGATTCATGATACATAGTCATTTTCTCATACTTCATTTCTCTCTTGATATTTAAATACTTAGTTGATTTTCAACTTCACCATGGGTTTGTGGGTCATAACTTTTCAAACATCCCCCCCACCAATATGTCTGACCGATCCAGTCTTATACTTAATTATTTCTCAAGTTTTCACCATGGGTTTTTCTTGATTCCAATATTTCTTGACATGCATATGATCCTTTGTTTCTTCGCAGTAATACATGTCTCATCTTGTCACTCTCCCCAAAGTACATTTAATGCAAATCTTATACAAAATAACAAGTGGTTAAATATTAGAAGGTTACTATTAATGGCAACCTTCTCGAGACAATTCTCCATCAATTCAAATTTAATTCATATTAATCATTCCTTCAAAACAAGAGTTTCAAGGTCCCCGAGGTGTAGAACAGTCGGTGACGGAGTGTGTTGTTAAGACGCTCCGTGATGTTAAAGTCACTGGTTCGAAACCTATGGGGACAAAAAATCCAGCCATGTTAAGGGTTGGTGTGGCTCAGGCCGGATGCGATCCCTGGGTGATTTTGACGGCTTAGATGCCCCTGAGTCGCAACTTCTTAGCCACAGGTTAGTCCTGTTAAATTTTTAATTAAAATAAAGTACCAAGGCAAGTGTTTCTCTTCCCTAGGCGCCTAAGGGGGAGAAAGTTCCTAATGTGGGTCTTAGTCAAATTAATTTGTGAGATGCAAATTAAAAGATATCTTTATGATTAAAGTGAGGGTGAGTGAAGAGACACCAAATCTCAGCCACCCATCTAATCTAATCTCAACTGTTAGATTAGAAAACCCCTCACCTTCCCTCATGAGGTCGACTAGGGAAAGAGGGCGNATCAGAAAGATAATCTTCATAATCAACATATTACAGATATAGAAGTGAAAACCTTGAAATTATTTTATAGATAAATGTCAATTTATGGAAAAAAAAAAATTGCGGGGACACCAATCCTCTTATGAGCACCAAATCATAAATTAGACACCAAACTAGATGAAGACATCAATCCTCTTGAGAACCAACTCAATAATTTCAGGCACCAACCTGCAAGTAAATGAGGACACCAATCCTCTTAAACATCAATAAACAACCCTGCAAAATTTTTGGTCTTCATTCCTTTTTTGCGCAGTTCATGAGATATGAACTTTGCAATTCTCGCTCACAATTTCAAACCCCTTCACCTTTTCCCATCACTACACTTATCTTGATTGGGGAATTTTCATTTATAGTGATTTATTCCTTAATAATTCGTCCATTTACATATCGTGTTTGATCGACTTGATTCCAACAATTCTCCTTCATGTCAAGCTACAAAGCCCTCCATGGAAACTAATTTTTTAACTTTCTTTTGTCGCACACAATTTCCTCATATAAGACTTAATTCTCAAGGGTCATCCAATCATTTCTCCATTTGATCTTTTCCTTCAATTTGTGATTGCATTTTTCAGGACCATAGTGATCCTAAAACACTCAAAGTTACAACAACTATTGGATCATTGATCAACGATTGGCGTTGGTTATCAGAGTCCTTTTTTTCGACGTCATCTTGTCAAATTCACTCCAACCATGTCCTCTCTGATGGACGGTTGAGATCTGATAGCTTCCCAAAACTATAGCTTACCAACATTTTGTACCTACCAACACATGGACCAACAATTATTCTCTATGTGGTTATGACTCGGTAGTTGAACTCATGTTGATGTCATCATAATTTATGTTCTTGTTCGAGGCTCTGAGATGGAATTCTATTTGTAATTGGCCCAATATTCTTATGACACATGGTCCAATTACTATGTTACACATGTACGCCAATTCTGACATCACTCTCCTTATTTGAATAGGATTAACATAGATTCAATGGTCGATATGGATCCTCCAATGTATTTATGGTTGTCTTTCTATCTCTTATTTTTGTTGATCTATGGACTAGATCACTCCTCATAGTTCCTTCATCGGAGTACCTTTGCACACTCTACTTAGACCAATGGTACCATAATATAGCCAACAATCTTCACAGACTGAAATAAATGGTTATGATTGTGTCACTCTATCAATGTGCACACTAGCTACCTCCTGTAATTCTAACTATATGTAAGAAGGTCGAATGGGCCCCAGGTTGATCTATGGTCGATATTGCATATCTGTTAGCATAGGGGAAGACCCAGGGTTCAACTCTTAGAGTGCACCAACAAACCCTAACTATTGGCCCTTTCGGCAACACCTGTGAAGCATATGCAGTCTCACCCGAAGTAGCAATAGGGGGTTGCAGGACACAGGTGTCTAAAAACCAAAGGAAATGCAAAGTGATTCCAAAACACAACACAAACAATATAGATATTCTTTACCATTCTTAAGCTTACTTTGCAAAGTTATATCTCTGATCTAACACAATAATGCAGTAACATTATAATAGATAACAAATAACATAGCATCAACCACAAAGACAATAAGATTTATGTGGTTCACCCTCTCTCTAGGGCTACATCCACAGGACTATGTTTCTTGATTTATGAGATGAAAACATACAGTTCTATATGCACACTTAGATGAAAATCTCTCTCTCTTTCTCTTCCCTCCCTGCGCACCCAGCTGCAGTGTTGATCTTTGCACCCAGCTGAAGATCCAGAATACAGACTCAATACAATTCTCAACAATAATAATCAACCATGAACATCAACCATAATAATATGAATGAACCCATCCCAGGTCCTCTAGACCTTTATTTATACATTACATAACCAAAGTCTCAGTGTCAAAACCCTAGGTGCCAAAATCCTAGGTCCACTTGACACGCATTTTCAGGGCTTTGCCAACCTGTCCTTCCTCCTTTTCCACGAGGTGCTCCAAAGTATCCGTTGGTGTATTCTTCCTCTTGCAGAGTGGTCCATGATCCATTTTCTTCAATGCTTTGTCTTCCTCAATCTTCTCTTCCAACGACTAGCTTTTCCTTTACTTCGCTCCTTCTTTTCTTCTTCTTTAACCACTTCAACCCTTCCTCGGTTTATGTGCATTCCGTGTAGTTTGTACTTCACCTTTCTTCCTTAATATTCACATCCTTACCTAACCAAGGGCCAACAGGCCCCCAACACTCATATGTGACTCGTCTCGAGTCACTGCAAGATTGACCCTTCTGTTTTACTTCGATTTCAGATTACATGGAGCAGCCTGTACTTTCTTCTCCATCCCTCCCTATCTTGTGCAGAATGTTTTTTATGTGTCTAGTACCTAGTTTCAACTGCATCTGACACCTAGACCCTTCTTCCTTTAATTTTACTAGGAGTTGCGAGGCAACTGGTTGTCATAATACAATTTCAACCGATTTCCATTTACCAAACCTTATTTCCATTCTCCATTAAGGGTATTCAACTGCTCAGCTCTTCCTTTTGTGACATAAGAAACCTCAAATGTCCCAAGCCAATGTTTCCTAAACTTCCCTGGGTGCTTCATGAACTTGTTGTCATATAACAATACCAAATATCCTTGCTTAAATTCTTTACTCTTGATATGTCTGTCATGGTAATCCTTTTCTCTTTCTTTCTATACCTGCTGATGAAATCCTGCAATAAAATTGTCTTCCTCTAGTTCCATCAACTGTGCAAGCCTGTCTTGAACAATGCCTTTGTCATCCATACCTGTAAATGTTGTAATTCTTAAACTAGGAACCAAGTATTTCATAGGTACCACTTCTTCCAAGCCATATACCAACTTAAAGGGAGTCTGTGTTGTTAACTTCTTGCAAGTAGTTCTATAAGCCCATAATACTGTTGGGATTCTTAAATCCCAATCATATTTGTTAACATTGAAAATTTCAGTCAGTGTTGTCTCCAAGATATTATTGAAAGCTTCGACTGCACCATTCGCCTATGGATGGTATGGGGTTATCTTCTGATGGTGAACTTCAAATTCCTGAGTCAAGGCTTCAATTGTTTTGTTGATGAAGTGTGTGCCTTGATCACTCATGAGGATCTTTGGGCATCCAAATATGGTTATAATATCCTCAAAGATGAACAGTGCAGCTGTAGCTATGCTACAGTTCTTAACTTCTCTTGCTTCTCCTCATCTGGTCAAATACTCTGTAGCAGTGATGATGTATCTATCTCTTGTGTGCTTCCCTGGTGGGTTAATAGGTCCCAAAAAGTCAATGACCCACTTATCGAATACTTGTAATGTTAATTGTGGTGACAAAGGCATCTCATCCCTTCTAGAAGGATTTCCTACTCTTTGACATACATCATAGGCTCTCTAGTATTCCTTAGCATCCTTATGTAAAGTAGGCCACCATAGGCCAACTCTGAGAACCTTCTGCGTTGTTTCTTTCCTTGGATTATGTCCTCCTGCGAAGACTTCATGTGATTCTACAAGAATCAATGGCCTTTTTTCCTCCATAATGCATCTCCTCAAGATCCCATCTAGTCCCATCTTATACAACTATCCAGCTATAAGTTGAAAATATGCAATGCGGACTACCAATTGTTTCTTCTAAATGACTGTATACTCGTGAGGTTCCATGTCCATGGACAAGAACTGAACTATCTCAACAAAGTGATCATCGAATTTTCTGATGGCAACCAATTGTGCATCTGGAAGTGTATCCTCCATACTAGTAGGTTCCTCTCCATGTTCCAACTTGGATAAGTGATCAAGTCCTTTGTTCATTCTTCCTGGCTTGACAACAATTTCAAATTCATATTCCTGGAATAATAGTAGCCATCTTGTTAAATTTTTTAATTAAAATAAAGTACCAAGTCAAGTGTTTCTCTTCCTTAGGCGCTTAGGGGGGAGAAAGTGCCTAATGTGGGTCCTAGCCATTTAATTTGTGGGATGCAAATTAAAAGGTGACTTTATGATTAAAGTGAGGGTGAGTGAAGAGACACCAAATCTCAGCCACCCATCTAATCTAATCTCAACTGTTAGATTAGAAAACCCCTCACCTTCCCTCATGAGGTCGACTAGGG